>PVKN010001602.1:0-50022 GCA_004027915.1 Capromys pilorides
AGACAGACAGAGAGAGAAGCAGGCAGGGAGAGAGGATGGGAGGGAGGGGGAGGAGGGAGAGGAGGAGGAAGGGGGGGAGAGAGAGAGAGAGAGAGAGAGAGAGAGAGAGAGAGAGAGGCAGCACTGCCTTCTTCTTTACCAGGATCCTGTGAATTCCAAGGGCGCTGCATGTCTGGACCTGTGAAACTCACCAGGAGGAAGCAACCAGAACTTTCTTTTTATAGAAATAGAGTGGACTGCAGAATGTTAGGGCACCTGTCATGAGTAAGGCTTCCTTGGGGTGTGTGCTTTCTTGCCAAAGCTGAGTGATACGTATGTGGATGCATGTGTGTGTGCACATGTTTGTGTGTTTACATGTGTGTGCATGTGTATGTACTGCAGCAAGAGTTTAGATAAGAGCTCCCAGGCCAAGGCTTGTCACAGTCAGGGCCAACCTCAGAGCACAGCAGGCACCTGCAACTGCTGCCCACAGATGGACCCAGCACTGGTGGCAGGACGGGTATGGGTGCCAGGGTGGCTGCGGGCACTGCGGTGCTGGAGGCCATGTCTTCACCCCTTGTCCCTGTTTCTCAGCTCCTGTATCTTTCTCTGCAGTGGGACTTTCTATCACCATGGCCTTCCGAGATGGTGATGCTTTCTGTACTCTCAAGTTACCTCTAACTCCTAACAGATGATATCAGGCAGCATCCTACTCTATCATCACAGTTCTTTTCCTGGCATGGCTCATGCTTTTAGCAAAAGGCCCATTTTGCAAAGTTAAGGGTGTCCTCCCTCAATATGAACCACTGTGGAAAGAACAGTGGCTCATGTTATGCCAGAAACCAAGGCCTAAGTGTCGCCGCTGTCTGCTGTTGGGAAGACCTGGAAGGCAGAACCTCTTGGTGTGTTTCTGAGGAGGTCAGGTGTGGTTGCGGCCAGGTGCTAAGCACAGCACCTCAAATCCACAAGAACCTCACCAATCACCATAAAACGCACACTGAAAAATCTTACATGAGAAAGTAGGCTATCTATTTTCTAAAGTACCCAGCTACAGGTACACGGAAAAGCCTGCACCAACACAGCCACATGGGGTGTCCACCCTCCCGGCCACACCCCTAAGCTCTCCCCACACTCACACGTGACCCTGTCTGGGCCCCAGAAGCAGTCACAAGAGGAGGTGGCCAACCTGTGTGCCATACCTTGTAGAACTCCCAAGTAAAAGGAACATAAGTGTGAAAACAGGTGGCCAAACAATACACACCCTATGCACTCATTTGTCTAACAGTTAAACACAACTTCATCTGCCTTATTTGTACAGAGAGCCAGTGTGTAAACCACACATGTAATCTGGAAGCCTCCCGACACTGAGAGCGGTTGAGGGGAGCCGAAGCGTGCTCCGGGGTTACTGCTTAATTCTCTGCAATTGTTGAACTTCCCTAAACAGCAGTTATTTTTGTGTCATGCAATTAAAGCACAGCCAGGTAAATAAGTGAACAGAGGTAGAAGTCAGTGGTGGTGCAGAGTGGGAAGGTGTGGACGGGGTGAGGGGTCCGGCGGGAAGGCCTAGGGCCGAGGTTTCCGCCCCCAGGGACAGCAGGAGGGTCTTGCCTATTCCCTGTGAAGGCCTCAGTTCTCACAAAGCAGCAGCTTCCACCTGGGGAACCAGGGTTGATCATGAGCTATGGTCTTCTCAGCAGAATGATTCCCAGGGAATCACAGGAAGTCGACGTGGGAGCGCCCTCCCGCCAGGTGATTTCTGCATTGAGGACCCTCAGAAACACTGGCACAGTCACTGCCAGGGACTTAACTGCAAATGTCTCATCGGGCAGTGGACATTAACATTGCCCAGTGTGATCTGAACTCCCGAGAGTGGAGCGCATGGCAAAGGAGGGGCGCATTTGCCCTCAGGGACCCGGAGTGAAGCTTTTGTACAGACACTGGGTGTGTCAGGGCTGACTGTGCCTGCAAGGGCTGGGTTAAGAGAAGGGATCACGCACACCCACCCAGTGCATACTTTAACGAATGACCTCAGTGGACAGCTTCTTTAAGGAAACCTAGAACAGCAGGAGCAGAGCCAGGTGTGACAGCGGTGCCTATAAGCCATGACATCTGGAAGGCTGAGGCAGGAGGGTAGGAAACTTGGCCAGGCTCCACCACTGATAATGATAATGCGATAATGCTGCAGCTGCTAATAATAATAATAATAATAATAATAATAATAATAATAATAACAACAACAACAACAACAAAGGACCAGGAGAGCAGTTCAGTGCGAGGGCCCAAGATTCAATCCCCATACAAAATAAATCAATAAATGAAGCCACGAGTCGCTGCACAGGCTGCAGCATGGCTTTGTCAGGCTGCGGTCAGCTCTGAGGCGTACGCGTGGCAACAGGAAAACATTCCTCCTTGTGTCAAGTGGGCAGTGGAAGCAGCAGGGGCCTAAGTAAACTCAGACGCCAGATAATGGGCCATTATGACTCTGGACAACTTCCTGAATGGCCGAGAAAAATGAGCTTCTTATTTCCTGCCTGCAGGAAAGAGAAATATCAGGACTGCCCTCTGCACAGAGGCGGCAGGCGCACACTTGGGGGAAAGACAGGGGCTGGGCGGGGATCGGGACAATTCACGGCTTTGACTGATCACGGGGGTTCCCATGGGTCCCCAGGCCCTGCAGCTCACAATCTGAGGCCATTCTACAGCCGCTGTTACCACAGGACCTGAAGAACCACCAGGAGGGTGTGGAGCTGGGATCTCTTGCACAGATACCCTGGGGACAGGGCATAAAATAACAGTGGGAAGAAAGAGAAGAGAAGAGAGGGGGAAAGGGTGGGAAAAAGTCCTTCTGCCATGCACACTAAACCGGAAGCGGCTGCTGTAGTTGGTTTCATTCCAAGACGTTGCCAGGAAAGACCTGACTCACTGAAAAGCCTCAACTTCAATTTCCCATACTCAAGCGATATGTCTTCCCAGAGCTCTTTTTTCTCCCCTAAAAAGAAACAAAATAACCTCACTTTGCATCACCACAGGCATTTTTCACAGCCCAGGCCCAGCAGTTCCTGGTTCCAGAGCTGCTGGCTGGGCACACTGGGCAGGTCGAGCTCCCGGCCCAAGAGCAAGGCTGTCGGCTGCACTGAGCTCAAGCTCTGTGGAGGAAGGCAGGTGGGGGTGTGGAGGGCCAATGAGGAAGTTAGGTAATTCCTACAACAGGGGGGGCATGACCAGTCTGGCACATAGTAGCTATCGCAGTGCTGGTACCAATCGTGGGCTACATGGGGGCCAGGCTGCCCAGGGGTGGTGGGGACGCAGCACCTCCTGGCTCTGGTGACCCCAGCCTCGCATGCAGCTCCAGAGCACTCTGCATGACCTCAGCATCCTCCTGGCCACACCTCACTAGGGGCTGCTTGGTTGCCCACCCTCCTTAGTTCTAGGTGTTTTTTTTCACTTTGTGGTTTTGGGTCCACATTTTCTGTACATGGCAGTGACATTCGCCATGTGGATCGGCGCATGTGCACATCATGTTTGCAAAGGGTCTGCCTTCTTACCATCTGTCTTCTATTTTTCTCTTTATTTGCAGTGTAGGGTTCTGACATAGAACACTGCCCCGGGAGATTAATGTGAGAATTGGGTGGCACAAGGCATACATTGCCAAATGCCATGGCAGCATGCAGGAGGTTCCCCCAAAAGTCAGCTTCTTCTCTAGCCTGAGCCTTAGTGACTTCTGCTTGCAGGATTTAATCATGCAGTATAACTTAGCAGTGTAACTAAAACTGTCTTAATTCTAAATACTCAAGGATTCTTAACCAGTTACATTAGTAGTGATTTTCAGAAAGTAAAAGAAATAATATTTACGAAGCATCAACGTGTGTATTATTCATCCTATTGTGAGGTTTCCGCGGTAATCATTTAGCAGGAGGATTCATGGCTGGCACGCGCGAGGACACAGAGGTGGAATAGACCCCAGGCCTCAGGGTAGCCACAGAGAGCTGGCGCTCGCAGCCCTCAGCATGCAGCAGAGCCCGGGCCACAGCTTCCAGCCTGCCACTCAGATGCAAACCACGCATGTGAAAGACTCAGACAGAAATGAGATGGAGGTCTTGCAAAATCATGGGGCTCTCATGATGGAGGTGGAAAGGGGCAGCTGAGCATCCACTCCGACTGCGGGCACCGTGTAGGAGCAGGACTGTGCTTCAGCAGGCACACAGCCTTTCCTGTGCAGGCACAGAGGGCCCATGCTGATGTCCGTGGGAGCACCCTGCACCTGGGCGCCAGCCGTTTGGGAGGCTTCTGAACTGTGCTTGATGCCCATGGCTGCGTGGTGAGTGAGAGGCTAGAGGGGAGGTGGCCACTCCATGGACTTGCTCATCGCGCTGTGGCCCTAGATGCTGTGCCTTCTCCCCTCTCTGCTCTCTGTCTAGAGAGTCTCCACCGTGCCGGCTGCTGACGGCACCGACAGGTCCTCTCGTTCAGACCTCGAGGCATATGGGTGTAGATGCTGGGGGCTGGTGGGCACCAGAGGCTGGGTGCTGTCTGCAGCTGCCCCACCACTGTCCGGAAAGCTCCACCCTGAGTTTGTCACAGTTCCCTCCCCACAGCAACTCCCAGATACTGCAGGATAGCTCTTAGGACTACTGGATCCTAAATGACCAGCAGGGCCCATGTGTTGGTCACCAGCCTATGGGGAAGGAGGTGGGGGGTGAACTAGAGGTGTGCAGGAAAGGGACAGTGGCTGGCCCTTCTCCATTCTGCCCCCATGCCCTCCCATTATGGTGCACATCCATGTCACTGGTCCAGGAGCTGCATTGCCTGCCCGCCAGGGACTACATGCTCTGAACTCTGAGTTTGGGGTGCTTTTCCCCACTGGAGAGGAGAGGGACTCCCTCTGGAGTCCCATTGCCAGGGCTGGCACTGAGCCCTCCTGGTTTCCTGCAGACAAATGTCTCCAGTGACCTTCAGCAGCAGCGCGTTCCTTCAGTGCCCTCTGCCCTCTGACTGGCCAGGGCATGCGTAGCCTTACCTGGAGCCCAGCTCCAAACACTCTGGTGCACAGAAGCGAGTCCAGAGTCTATTTCTTTCAATGCATCTGAGTCCACATGCACAACGGCCCTGCCGCTCAGATCAGGGATGTGGGGGGGGGGGGGGGGGGGGGGGGGTGACATTCTGTGAGAAGAACCTGGCTCGATAGGTTGACTGTGAGTTCACAGAAAGGGGAACAATGAGATGTGACTGACATACAAGGCAAATCATAAATTCTAAAACTCACCATAGTAAAAGACACACCACTAACCCCCAGGACTCTGCTTGCCTGAGACACTTGTCCCATGTCCTCGCCAATTTCAGAAGCAGTTCTAGGGTCCTACTTCTTTAGTGTCTTTACAGGGTGTGATGGAATACAGTGAATCCTGCTACCGAGTGCTCTCTTACAAAAGCATGACTGTGTCCTCGTCCACCGCAGTCCCTGGACCTGGCACCAGGTCATTTCTGGCTCTTCCTTAATATCACAATGACAATGAAAGGGGAACATCTGGAATCAATTCAGGATGCAAGATGGGCAGCAGAGCACAACTAGACACTCAGGAAAGAGGATTCCAGAGCCGCCATAGAAGGTGCCAGAGTCAGGAGCGAGTGTTCAAGCCAGCGCAGGACCGTGGGGGATTAGCACCAAGCTGCCTTTTACTACCACAGAGTGTCTAAAATTAAAATGCTCGCCATAGTTTTCAGTCCTTCCCCATACCCTGTGCTTGCTGAAAGGCCATCAGGGCCACAGAGGCCTCCCAACGGGACACGTGTCTATGGCTGGGGGGAAGCCACAGGCCACCGTGGTCTTGGTCCTATGATTCCAAGAAGCTGAGCTCTGCCAACACTTGATCAGCATGCAGAGGACCAGATACTCCAGATGGGAGTGCACTGTGAGTGCCTCAGGACCTCGAGACCCTGCGCATGTGGGTACAGAATGGCCACGTGACCGTGAGGTGCAGAGCCATCATTCACCTTGGGGAGCCAGGTGTCAACTTCTGCACAGGTGCATTTGTTAAACAGCTTTCTTCAACCCAGCATCTCTGCAACTGTCTGGACTTTGAATTTGTTATGAGTGGGTTTCATACTTCTTGCTGTCCACTGGGTGCCTTTTCAGGATCCCAGTCTTGTCAGCTTGTGGATGTGAACCCCTCCTGCTAGGCTTCTGGTATTTCTAGAACCTGGGGTGCACACGGACCCTAGCTGACTTTCTGGGCAATACCCTTGGTGCCTCTAGGCAACATGCAGACTCTAGGCTTTGTTTCACTGGCAACTCCTCAGAATACTGGGACGTGATTTATTCTCTTAGTTTAGAATGCAAAATGTACAACTTCTTTCAGGAAGGAAAGATTCTCTTTGATCAGTGGATGCACCAAAGGTCTCTAAGATGAGAGGAATTTGACGCTAACGCTGCGTGCATGGGTTGTTTCTGTATCTGTCTGTCACACACACACACACACACACACACACACACACACACACACACACATAGATGCATAATGCACTCTCACAGTGCCCTGCACCAAAGAGCTGCTTTGGGTACACTGTGGGTAGTTTCTCCACCCCTGATAGTGCCCTACCAAATGTTTTTCTCAGAAAGCACTCACTTGAGGTGGTGTCCCTCAGAAGCACTGGGTCGTGGCCACATAACATCTGTCAGCATCCCTGTGACCATGAGTGAGTCACTAAGACACATAGGGGAGCCGTCCTGGAGGTCAGAGGCCACTGAGGAAGTAGACACAGTGTTTTCAGTGTATTGTGGAGCTTACACACAGCAGGCTTCCGGCAGTGTGCACGATTCCACGGTCAGTGCTGTTAACATCAGGTCCCAGGAGGATGCCTCAGAGCCTCTGTGCTGTGAGCTCAACTGTTCCGAACAGATCCACCCAGATCTAACTTCCGCAGCCTGGGCATGAGCTTGACTTGGACATGTGTCTTTGTAGAGACCATCCAGCTGCAGTGAGGTCACCTTAGGTCAGGGTGGCCCTCGGCCAGGAAGAGGAGGACCACGTGTGCAACACAGAGGCAGCCGGACACATGGATCCCATGTCTTGTGACTTGGCTTCCTTGGGGTCATTTACTACTGGACAAGGGCAATGACCGTGACCTCGTAGGAGGAAGGAGCCTCCTTTCAGATTCAGAGACACAGGCCTGCACGCCTGGACCTTAGCCCTGTCATCTGGAGACTGAAAAAGGTAGAGGGTAACCACCTGGCTGGTGGCATCTGTCAGTCACACAGCCTGGAGATGGGAATGCTCCCTGAGACACCTAAGAGGGTCCAGCGGGCTGACATGTTGAGGTCTAACAATCGGGATGAGGGGCAGACTAGGGACAGATAGGTGACAAAACAAACACTTGAACCTTGATACTTGGTTAATCAGAAGAAGCAGCCCCCTGGGAGCCTCAGAAGCCTCTCGGGCAGCATTCCACACTGCTCTGCCACTCTGCCAGGCTTGGCTTGTGTCCCCCCTTCCCACTGCTATGCCTCCATTCTTAAAAACAGATTGATAAGGACATTCCTCCTCATCAATCACAGGCGGAAGGCAAAGGAAAAAAAAGGCAAACAAGGGTTCTTATGAAGGAAATGTGCGGCAGCGCAGGGTGCAGAGGGGAGAAAGGTAACCAGGACAAAGGACTGTGTTCTCTAGGTGTCTGGGGCTCAGGGCTGCCCTGCTGCCTGTGCAGGCTGCCAGGACCCAGGCCTCTGCCCCTGGCTCTGTGCACTGTCTCCTCAGACTTGACCTGCTGGTTTGGCTTCCTGGGATCACTTACTACTGGCCTTAGGTTCCTTCTGTCTGGAGGGAGGAAGGCCCTGGGTTGGAATTTAATCTGTGCTCCACACCTAGTGGTGTGTGAGATCATCCTGGCCAGCACAGTACAGGAAAAGAAAAAGAAACAAAGCAGAGAGCCACATGCGAGGGGGCTGTGACATAGGACCACAGTGTGGAGCTTCCTCCACAGCCAGTGTGCGTGTCAGGGTACAAGATGTGAATCACAGCTCAATGAGCTGCAAATGTTTGAAAGCCACTGAGCTCACTCATTCTAGAGCCTTTCCTGTGAGCCTGTGGTTGGCTTCAGAGTCCCTCCTGTAATAAACTAATAGGATGTTCTGGAGAGAGGCAAAATCTTGCAAATGTGAAAAAAATATGCCTCCATCAGGATGATCTTGTTGCCCGGCTTCCTGGCTGAGAGGCTGTGCAGGAGCCAGATCCAGGGGGACTCACTTCCCTGCTGCCCAGGGGCCTGGCTGTACCGTGGGATCCCTAAGCAGCAGAGCATGCAGGGCCTGTCACTGCCCGGTTGCAGGTGTCAGGGACAGACCATTCTGGGTTCTCCAGCACAGCATTATAGGGCCTGGCCGTAAGCAAATCATCCACGCCCCAAGAGAGGAGGAAAGCTGGATCTAACCTGGACAGGACGCCTTCATTCCAGGAGCATGAATCTCTCAGACATGTGCCAGCCTGCTCCTTTGCCACCGCCTGAGCACCCAGAGGACAGGGAGGAGCTGTCTGCACAGTGCGTGCCTCAGAGTCCAGGGCTCCACTCCTTCTACCAATGGCGCCCCTCCGCCCCTAGAGTCCACGACCAATAGCCAGCAGGTTAAGCATCTCCACGCTACGTGCAGGCGCCCTGCAGAGAGGACACTCCAAGGGCGTATGCTCAGGTCACGTTACTGTGGCTGGACATATGGAACACGACTGAGCGGCACTCAGGGCACCTTATAAGTGTCTAAAATCAGGGCTGAGCTTCCGGCTTCATGCACAGGTTGCGGGGAGTGAGCTGAGTGTGCAGGCCAGAGCTTTATCTTTACGACCAGCATGCATGAGCTCCGGATATGCTACTGATGTCACTGGGTGTGCTTGGTCCCCAGATCAGTGGGCAGGAATGTTCTGCACCTGTGCTCCACAACCAGCATTTCAGCAACTGCTATCTCATCTGAATCTATTTGGTTTTCCAGTTAACAAAAATGCACACATCTGTGGTATACTGCATGGCGCCTTGATGTAGTAGCCAGCTCGCACGGCCAAATCAAGCTGATTAGTTCACTTATCTTTTTATTTGGGGGGCTCTTACCTGCCCTGTTAGTGATTTTCAAGTAGACAGCGCCCTATTATCAACCCTCGAGTCTCCACCATGTGCGATACATCTCCTGAGTGCATTTCTGTCAGGTGGAAGCTCTGTGCCCTTTGACCAACATTTCACTCCCCCACCTTCCCGGGCACCTGCAGACTAAACACCCTCTGTTCTCGGCTTCTGTGAGCACCGCTTTCCACATTCCACACACGAGAGGGGTTGCATTGCCTTTGCCTCTCTGTGCCTGGCCTATGCCATTTGGCATAATGTCCCTGGACCCAACCTTATCACAAAAGACAGGATTTCCTGCTCGTGGAATACTAAGTGGCACGCCACACTCACAAGTAGCAGCAGACACCAACTAGGACAAACTCAGAAGAAGGAAAATTCTCACCACTAGAACTGTGCTCCTGGGTCACAGACTGTGCTCATAGGAGCACAGTCTCCTGTGTCTCAGGATAGCCAGACTTATCCACAAACAGTGGAAAAACAGCCGAAACACCTGACCCAGTGACCAAAAGAATGAGCCACAACCTCGCCTCACCCCTGGGTTGTCTGGGTTGGGGCCTGTCCCTTAATCACACAGTGATTGCATGGAGATAAAAGAGATGGGAACCTGGCAGAGTGTGCAGAGGCAGCCCCTTCGCAGGGGGAGAGAAATACAGGATGGAGTTTTACTTTGTATGGAAATGACGAAACTGAGATCAGGAGATCTCGATGACAGTTACACTGCAGCTCACAGTGTGCTCAGTATACAGTGGTTCACTGCATTGGCCATGCCAGAAAAATCGCCCCACAGCCTCCCTGGCTCGTTGTTTCTGGGAAGCTTATCCAGCAACAACAGAGGACTCTGTGTGCAAGGAGGCCTGCCCTGCCCACTGCTGCAGCCCATGAGTGTGCAACCTGGGTCCCTCGGGGCACAGGATCCCACAGAGCTCCGAGAACACAGGGCCGACCCAAGGGCCATCTGTGGACGCTTTCGAGTTTCAATAGAATCAGCTGTGGGCTCGACAAAGCCCAGTTGGCTTGGCACCACAGGGTGCTCACACTCGCATGGGCACAGGGCTGCGGTGCTCACACTCACGTGAGAATGGGGCTGCGGTGCTCACACTTGTGTGACCATGGGGCTGCGGTGCTCACACTCATGTGGGCACAGAGCTGCAGAGCTCACACTCGCGGTGCACTGACAGGCACTCATTCTTGTGCGACTTTCACCCACCTGCCTGTAAGCATCCTGCCCCACTGCAAGTTCAGTGTTCAGCACCAAAGTAGAGTGCTGAGCAGGTACCTTGCAGATGGCAATTTTTTTCAGCTTATTTATCACATATTAACCTTTACAAATGTATTTATTTATGCTTTGCTGTACTGTGGATTGAACCTGGGAGCGCTAAGCTCCATCCTCAGCCCTTCCTATTTTGAGACAGCATCTTTCTAAGTTGTCCGATCTGCTCTTAGTCTTGCAATGCTCCTGCCCCAGCCTCCTGTAGCCACTACACCAGATATTTTCTGACAGTCTACAAGCTGTCATATCAGATGGCAGATGTTAAAAGGGTCAAAATAAACTTGAGGTGCTCAGAGTTCCCACATTCTATGTCACTGGGGGAGAGGGCTGTGAACCCATGGCTCTCCTTCCAGAGTGGATGGGCACAGGCTCACTCTGGCTACACATGGAAAGAGCTAAGTCCTGTACACAGAGACCAGCTAGGAGACACCAGGACCTTGCGAGGGTCAGGTTCCACTATAAGACTGCGAGCAGGAGACCAAAATAAAAGGGGACTCTCTTGACGTGAACTAAGTTCTCAAGTCCAGGCCCCACAGAATTCTAAAGAGTTCACTCATCGCACAGATGAGGGGTGCTTCCTTGGGATTCTGTCCCCATGGGAGCAGCTCTACTTGTGCCTTCAGCCTGGTGTGAAATGGCCTTGTCCACTTAGAAGAAGAAATCCACAAGGCCTCTGGGGTCTGCAAACTATATGACCCCCGTTACCATTTCTGTTGGCAAATCCATGATGCAAGTCTGTCTTATTTGAACTCAGGGCTTAGCAAAGGTACTGCCTAGAAGAGCGCCCATGGCCCATGGGTGCTGTACACAGGTGGTGAAGCGAGGCTGATAGGTCATGGGAAACCGTAGCAGTGTCTCCCAAAGGGCTATGAGTACAGTGTCCGTTCCTAGCTAGCTGCCAGTGGACACTTGCTGCCTGGAAAGTGGATGAGGACAGTTAGCTGAGGTGAACAGGCTTGGACGTTTCCAGAGAGTAGACACTTCCTGGCCCGCACGCTGCCTGCTCGTGCAGAGCTGTCCTGCAGAGTTAGATGACTGCATCCCCACCATCAAAGCCAGCCCATCTAATCCAGCACGCTTCATAGCACAGCAAATTCTGATTTCAAGAATGGGTGTGCATGGATTTCTATGCAATCTTTTTATTTACAAAGCAACTGAGAAAAAACTCACAAAGCGTTCCAATCACAGAGAACATGTTGTAGCTCAAAGCTTGCCAAGGACGGCAGCTGGGGCGTCCTGGGAGGACCCCATGCCCTGTCCTCACTGCTGGAGCGCAATTTCCACAGCACCCTGCGTAGGACCCAAGGCTCAGGTGGGCCCTGGTCACCCAGGCCAAGAAGACGAGTTCTCAGGGTCCTTGAGAGACACAGCTGTGTGTCAGCTGGGACGTGGGTGACCTGACGTGGGGAGAACCGGCTCGGCAAATTGACTCCAAAACACATGGTTTTGCTGTTACTATTGTTGCTAAGTCCCAGCGACTATTCTGAAATTAAATATAAACTGTTTACATCACAAAAGCCCCAAGGCGTGAACTTGCCCAGTGTTTCCAAGCCAGCGGATGGAACGACCTCCAGGAAGGGGAAGCAAGGGGCGCAGTACTCCACCTGGCAGAGGTGCCGAGCTCTGGGTGCCCTTAGGGCTGACATCTGTGCTGTCTGAGGGGTTCACACCTCACAACACAGGCAGAGCTCGGTCCTGTGGGGTGGTGGTCCTGATACCCCACACCTGCGCTTGGCCACTAATCAGCATCCTCAGCACTTCAGGGGTGGCAGAGTGGCCTGGACGTGACCTCGACTGGCTCTTATCTTACTTGCTTACCTATGCCAGTGCGATAGCGGGGACCTTGAGCGAAATCTATCTACAGCAGATTTCTCAATACCAGGCCACTTCAAGGCTCCCGCCAGAGAGACAGATTCCAGCTTCCAGAAAAAAAGCCTTACTTAGTAATTAGAATGACAGTCAGTTGTTATTCCACAGCCAGAAAAGAGCAAAACAGAATTTTTCGATTTGCCAGTTCTTAAGGCACTAATCACAGATCGCCATTTACTTTAGTGAATGTGTCAGTTTATAGTGGTTATATTAAAAAACACACTCGAAGACACTGCTCTTTCTTCTCTTTTGAGACAAGGTCTTGCTAAGTCACTAAGTGCTGTGCCTGGTCTGAAATTTGCCACCCTCCTGCCTCAGCCTCTCTGAGTGCGAGGACTACAGGTACATGTCATCATGCTCAGCATTTTATTATTTTATTTAACACTTCTTAAAACTTCTTAAAATGTGTGGATGCCTCTGTGTGATTAACACGTGGCAAAAAATAAACAAGAAGAAAGGAACCAGCTTCAGGCTAGAGAGGGCTTCTTGGTTTCTTCCTGGGAAATGGGGAAGATACAGCTAAAATATCACAACATTAAAATCTGATGATGTCAGATGGATTTAAGCCCACATCCACCCCTGAACTGAACTGTGTTAGAAAGAAGCAGTCCTCCTCCCTGGAGGTGGCACACAGTGAGGCTGCACTTAGGGTTCGCAGCAGAGAGTTTCTGGGGCAACCTGGGGTCAACATGCTGGGCATATGGGGATGGCACCAGCCCCAGTCCTTCCCTGGTGCCTTCCCGTCTGCTTACCGAGCTGGAGCCCTTGGAGAGGATTGGCCGTGGCCCTCACCAGGGACCCACCAGGCAGGCACTTGCTCCCACCCTCAGGGATGGGGACACCAGCCAGAGGTGAGAAGAGTTCAAAGCCACTTGAAGCGGCAGGGCCCTGCCAGCACCGGGGCCACTGCACTGTGCTGCTTCCTGCACAGCTGCCCTCCCGACATGGGCACATCTGTGCTGGGCACGGGGGATGTCTGTTAGCACCCACGAGAGTCCCAGAGGGTTAAATGGCTGGAGGGGGGGGACAAGCCCATCATTCTGCGGGAGGAGAAGATCCTCAAACTGACCAGGTGGCTGCAGAGCCTTGGCGGCTGGGAAGGACCAGGAGCAGGGAGGCCTACGGACTTCTCACCTAGGAGTGGGAGAAAATTCAGCCCATGGTCAGGAAATGTCCCAGACAGGGCTGAGCTGAAGCCATGAGCCTGACACAATCTGTGCTTCCTCCCTTCATCTGGGGCATTTCACACCCTGGGAAACAGGAGAACAGGAGTCAGGTGCCCTTGAGGGGAGGCGCTGACACCTTTCCAGCTGTGTTGCCACCTTTTGGCACTCTCGGGGGTTCATCTAAACCAGCACAGTGATGGAGCAGGGTGTGAGAAAGTTACTTCATGGGTGGATAGGATTCTTGGAAGCAATGAACAGTTAAATGAAGTGAGCTGAAGCTGCTTCTTCAGAGCTTGTCTGTTCTGGGAAAGCCCACTCTGCAGAAGGAAACCATCACCCCCACTACTCCCGAGGATGCCCAGCACTGCCTCTGCAATGCCTCCGGCCACCCACAGCCCCCCAAGAGCCAGGACCAGCCCCTGGGGCTGTGAGAGGTACAGGTACAAAGGCAGATGCCTCAGGCTGGGGAGTGGGACGGCAGGAGCCTCACTTTGCCTGGAGGACTCCAGTGCGCACATCAAAACCCTGGGCTCTAGCTCGAGCAGGCCAAGTGCACCCAAGACTGGATGTTTCTTGCAAGAGAGCTCTAAGCTATTCTTGGCCACATGTAGGACACTTTGGAAACTGCACAGTAAGCTTGCACTTGAACTTCACGAACCATGCACAGCTCTCTTCCTTGTCCTAGGTCACATTCAAAATAAAAAGCGTACTCAGGGTCCTGCGGGCTGGGCGCAGCTCAGCAGACACCAGGCATTGGGCCTGAGCCTGCACCCCTGTGAGCAGCTCTGGGCGGACTCTGGACCTGGCCGACCACAGTGGCTGCTGCAGCTGAACTTCAGGGTTTTCTACTGCTCTCTATCTAGTAGTTTCCAGCCCAGTGCAAGAGAAAAATGTGCAGCAATCTTGGCTCCCTTCTGTTTATGTTGCTAAGCTACTGAATATTTTGCCATGCTTTGGCCAGAAAACCACGGTAATTGTCTTTAAAGGAATAAGCTACATTCTGGGGCAGCACAGTGTGTGCACCCTAACATGCTTGGAAGATTCCTGCAGAACATCCCCGCTCCTCTCAAGCAGCTTGGAATGAAGCATTGCTTCTGCACTGATTTGCAGTTAAAATATCCCATGTGTGCACTGAGCAGAAATATCTCTTTATAGGGCTTCTTGTGAGTCACACACACATGCACACACATGCATGTGCACACACATGCACATACGTGCAGTGAGGTGGACAGCTCTTCCAGAAGAAAGAGCCCATGCAGCGTGACATGGAGTATGAGGGGCGGAGCGCAGAGGCCAGTGGTGCTCACCACGTGAGGGGCACGCAAGCCACTTGTGTATCATCTGTGCTCAGACACCTGGCAAAGCCCTCTCTTCAGCGGAGACTGTGAGATGGCTTCTACTTTACTTTTTAATATGTCGGACTAAAGCATGAGCAGGTAAAATGCAGCTGTAAGGAGCAGAAAGCAAATGAGGCCTGTAGCCAAAGCAACTGCTTTCTTTCTCCTGGCTGCCGCAGAAGTGGACACTGGCCCATGTAGCTCTATCTTCTATAATTTTCCCCATCCGGTGCATGCTCAACGGAGTGGAGGCAGTGGCCCATCTCCCCGTGTGAAGCCCCACTGCCTCTTGTATCCTCGGAGCATCGTGGTGCCCAGACCAGCAGCCTCTCCCAGCACTGGGCTAGACTGGGGGCACTGGGCTCCTCACTTCCTCTCAGGAACCCCGAGCGCAGCTTGGCACGTGCATCTGCCATGAAATAAAGCAGGACTGCACCAGGCTGGAGCTAAGGAAGGTACTTCTGGGCCGTGACCCGGGTTCGTGGTGCTCTTCCCAGGCCTGGCATGGGAAGGGCACAGGATGGTGCACAGAGGCCCCGTGGGGGGAGAGGTCACAGCCTAGGGGTGCAGGGTTCCCTCCCACCTGGCTGCATCCAGTGTTGCAAAGTAGACCTGACCTGAAGGGTAGAAGGTACCCGTAAGCCTCCATATTCCCCTCCACAAAAGGAGCCCAGGCATCTTAGGACGGCAAAGTCCCTTAGGTTCCTGGGTCTCCTCATTTGTAAAGGCTGCTTCTTATCTGTCTGTCTGTCTATCTGTCTGTCTGTCTGTCTGTCTGTCCCAAAACTCTGATGAGGAAATCAGGCACGACCTTCCACATTTTGGTTCTTTTCCCTGTAGTTGACATGACTCCAAAACAATAACCAGGCTACACTATGCAGTGAATATTTCTTGCTTAGTTTTTGTTTTTTAAGTCGAGAAAGTTAGACTGTTTTGGGTAATTAGAAGAGAGCACATCAGCGGGCAGCAGGAGGATTCCAGGAGGCCACTGTGCAGCGGGGATAAAGGACAGTGCTGTGCAGGGGGGCTGGCGGCCCTCTGGGTCTTCTCAGGAGAGCCGCCAACATTGAGAAAGGTGGAGCAGGGCAGGCCAGCATTCTCTCAGATCTCCCAAACCTGCTTTTCCGGTTGTGCTTGCAGGTCCTTTCACTGCAGAGCTCTGGATTCCATTTAAAGGACCTGCAGGCAGCGCCTCAGACAGGCCCGGCTGCCTGTGAACCCCACCACGAGGGTGAGGCAGTGGGGGAGGGGCAGGGACCACAGCTCTGTGGGTTCTGCTGGGGACTCAGAGGCCTGCCTGGCTCTGCTGTGGGCTCTGCGCAGGTCTCGTGTCATAGGCAGCGGTGCCAGCTCAGGGGCAGGCAGGAGACCTGCCATCCACCATTCACCTTGTCTTTGTGACCTCTCAACTTCGGGCTCGCAGGCCCTTGGTAAGGTTGAGGCTGTGGTTTGGGGTCCAGGAAAAGCCAGGGCCCACTTGGCTCCGTGCCCCCTTCTGACATGCTGGGGAACAGAGGCCAGTGAAGCAGTCCTCTCAGGACGGCACAAGGCTGTGTGTCAGTCCCTCAGCAAACACGCAGACACACGCTCCTCCCTGCAGCACAGATGCCCCCAGTGTGCACGTAAGCACGCTGCCTGGAGCGCAGGGCCGCCTGTGTGAGACGGCCCCTCCCCCCCACACACATGCAGCAGTTTCACCACCTGAACTGAGACCAAAATTAACCACAAAACCCTCTCTAGGTGTTTGCGCATTGACTGAAAGAAGAATTCCATTTAAAACAAATCAAAGCCTCCTGACTGGGTCTGACCATCCACCACCCACCGCATGTGGAGGTTGCAAGTGCTCCACAAAACCCTGTGTGTCCCCAGGACTCTTGAAGCAGCAGCAGCAGGGTATTCTGGGGTCATGGCAGGTGGCCAGAGCGTCAGGCTCCTCAGGCTGCCACCAGCGTCATTCTCCATTTCAGTCCCCTGGGGATGATGGCATGGGGGCGCTAGGTGCTGGGTTGGTGTCGGCCTCGAGAGGGACTGGGGGAGAAACAAGAGCTGGAACTGTGGGACAAGAACACCTGTCTTCAGTGAGGCCACTGAGGCCCCAGTGGGCGCCAGACCTGGAGCTCACACATGAAGCTGTGACCCAGGAAAACTGCAGCTCGGCCCATGGGAACTGGTGGACCAAAACTGGGCAGGGTCGAAGGATATATGTTGTAGAGTTGGGGGAGGGGGAGAAGAGGACAGTGAGAGGGGCAGAGGGAGAAAGGGAGAGGGAGGAGAGAGGGAGAGGAGCGGGAAGAGAGGAGGAGGGAGAGAGAGGGTAGAGGAGGGCCATCAAGAGGAGAAAGGGGAGGGAGAGAGGGGGAGGGAGAGGGGAAGAGTAGAGAAGAGGGGAGAGAGAAGGAGGAGAGACGGAGGAGGGAGGAGAGAGGGAGAGAGGGTTATCTTCATCATAGTCCACAACAGGGCCAGGCCTTAGAACATTGTGCAGAACCACAAGGAAACAAGTGGAACACCGCACAGAATGAGATGGTGACAAGACCACAGGAGCCACGTGGCTGAACAGTGTGGCACTGCTCAGACCCCAGTGCCTCTGGCCCTGTCACATGCCTTGAAAACACACCATGGAGAGGAGAAATGGGAAGGGATAGCCTTTGGTCTCTAGGGACCTGGTGTGGCCAGGGCTTCCAGCCCTGGGGTACAGCCCTCTTGGGGGCACCCTGAAAGCCAGAGGCAGTATGCACATACCCAAGGCACCAGCTAGAGAGAGAGAAGAAAGGGAGAGAGACATGGGGAGGGAGAGAGGGGGAGAGTAGAGGAGGAGGGAGAAAGGAGAAAAGGAGAGGGGAGATAGGGGGAGGGAGAGGGAAGAGAGAGGGAAGAGAGGAAAATGCCTCAGGGTCCTTGAGTCTCTGTAGCCTGGGTCTTCAGGAGGAACTCAGCACCAAGCAGGAGCCCATGGGCATGTGAGTGGCACGTGGTGCTGTGTGTCTCAGAAGTCACCCTTCTGGTATTTCTGTTTGGAGGGCAGGTGTCTACTTTGAATTGAAGCAGGCCCTTTTTAATTTTTTATGAGATAGGACTCATTCAGCCACTCAACTGGCCCAGTGGGCTGGAACTTACAATCCTGCCCCGTTGTCCCCTGGCAACCTCTGCCATTTCGGACAGAAAGATAGCACCAAAATGACAATTGTTCTCCAGTAAAGAGGCCATAAGAAGACTGACTTTGATCACATACACATGGATAACACATATACAACACACACACACACACAACATATACACAATAGTGCCCATGCATGGGTGATAAGAGCTGTTCTCACTAATTTGAATGTGATAATCAGTTCCCTGTGTATAAACCATCATTTAATATGTCTTGAAGAGAAAAAAATTTAAGTTATCAATCAGATACTTTTAAATAAAGAACTTTAAGTATGAAAAAGTAAAAGTAGCTAATTTGCTGCATAATAATGTGAATACCATTAGCATTACCAAACTATACTCTTAAGAAATAATTACGATATCACAGTTTATGTTTATTTTAGGGCAATACAAGATTTAAAAATTAAAGTTGGAAGAAGAGGCACAGAGGGTCCTCACTCTGGGTCTAGCACCCTGGGGGCACTTTGCCTGTCTGGCCTGGTGTCTGCCTGCCTAGGTGGGCAGGGCCTGAGATGTCGTCTGCTGACGCGGGGATGCTATCAAGCCAAGCGACCCGTTCCACAGTGAAGGCAGCAACAGCAGCACCTAGGGCTGCCCTTTGATTTTGTCATGCCCTTGAGACCGACCACAGGCCCTGCGAGGTCTAGGTACCCCCTGTCATTGGCATCTGTGGGCTGAACCCACCCCCAGGGAGAGGAGGGGGAACTTAGATTGTTTTTTCCCTGTCTTTCAGTTCTGGGGTTGAATCCAGGTCATTTGCCAAGAGCTGTGTGCCCAGCCCCCTCCCACCCCTTTCAAGACACGGTCTCACAAATTGTCGACCTGGGTCAACTTGAGTCCCTCCTGCCTCAGCCCCCCAGAATGCTGGGACTACGAACACATGCCATCACACCTGATCTTGGTTATTTCCTTATATCGTCTATGAACCAACCCTTTGAGCCTCTTTTGTAATTCAGCATGCCAACCTGACATTGACCAGAGATGCCTTCCCAATCTACCAAGACACTTTGCTGCACAGAACTGTAAGCTAAGCTGCGGGTAGACACTTGATGCAGTGAGATATACACTGACACGCTTTGGCCGCCTAGGCCTTGCATTTACTGTGTGGAGCTGTTGCAGGCTGTCTGGCTAGAGGAATTCGGGCTGCGGCCCAGACCCATCGGGTTGCTTTTGCTTTCATTGTCTGGCTAAAGCACATCTCACACAGAATGTGTTTTTGTGTTTAATGAGAACATTGGTACATCTGAAAATAACAGCACAATGGTGGCTGTTTTTTTGTCAAATTCCACAATATTGAAAGCACAGTGTTAATTCTTTAGTATCAATTTAGTAGCAATTCTGTGAGTTTTTAATGCACAGAAGCCAAACAAGACTATGGTCCCTTGCAAGGCACCCCAGCACCTCTGGTGGGTGAAGGGGCGAGGAGGTGCAGCTTCACTCTACAGGGCCACAGAGGCACCTCTGCCACCCGAAAGGCCGCATCTGTGCTGAGCCATAGTCTCAATCACTACTAGGAAAGAACCGCAGCTGTGACTCATTTACAAAAGCAAATCATAGCATTCTGGAAAGGGTTATCTTCATCACAGTCCACAACAGGGCCAGGCCTTAGAACATTGTGCAGAACCACAAGGAAACAGAGTGGAACACTGCACAGAATGAGATGGTGACAGGACCACAGGAGCCACGTGGCTGAACAGTGTGGCACTGCTCAGACCCCAGTGCCTCTGGCCCTGTCACATGCCTTGAAAACATGAAGAGGAGAAATAGGAAGGGATAGCCTTTGGTCTCTAGGGACCTGGTGTGGCCAGGCTGCCAGCCCTGGGGTGCAGCCCTCTTGGGGGCACCCTGAAAGCCAGAGGCAGCGTGCACATACGCAAGGCACCAGCTGGCTGCTTTGGACTCCTTTTGCACTGTGAGTACACAATCCGCTAGCGAAAAGTTCAAAAGTGGGGATGCTGTCGGTTGCTGGTGACTTTCCAACTCTTGCCTTGCACATTGGCTCTTCAGAAGTGACTAATCTTTTGAAGGACAACACATGTTTGTGGCTGCCCACATGCATCAGCTGAGGCCACTGCTCTTTGGGACTGTGGGAAGCAGACAGCTCTTCAGAGCCACCAGAGCTGTCGCTGACACAGGGGTTCACCATGAGTCAGTACAGCGATGCTGCCTTGGCCACCCCTCCCAGGAAGTGACCTGCCTCCACGTCTGCGTGTTTACACAGTGAGACCCAGGCACAGCCAGGCTCTCCAGGACACCAGGGAATTCCAGAGTTGCATTTCTGAGCAAGCGGAGGGGAATCCCTTCTGTCCTTCCTTGTCAGGGGTCAAACTGGAGCTTCGCCTTCCAGAGAGCGTGGGCAGTTCTGGGAGTCTGGAGATAGCAACTTGTGGGTTCACCGCGAGCCCTCCTGCCTCTTCTTTGGGCGCAGGGCAGCACTGGCCAGAGTGGGCAAGCAGGCTGTCTCTGGCCTGTGGGAGGTAAGAGCTGCCCGGCGCTCTGAGACACACAGCATGAGAGGACTGTGGCCACTGTCGCTGTCCTTTCTCCCTGACACTTCTTCATTTTATTTTATTTTTTAAATGCATTTGGTACAGGGTCTCACTGGTCTCAGTGGCCAGCTCAGCGTGCCTGGCATGGCATGTGGTGCTGGGGATTGAGCCCTTGTCCCTGTGATTACCTAAGCAGGCGCTTAGTCTGCTGAGCTATCTCACCAGCCCACTTCTTCATTTTAGACTTGGTGAATTTCTAACATTCAGAAGTCAGATCAAAGAAGAATATCTTTCTGCTGTTAAGTCGACCTACTTTGCTTTATAATTGCTTATTATCCTCACAGCTTTAGGCTTTTTAAATCACTTGTGGGAAGGACAAGGGGTTCTGGTTTCTAATTCAGTTTAAATTGGATCTAATGTAAGAGTGAATGGGCACGGAGCAAGAGGGCCCAAGGGGCCGGGACATGCACACGTGTGCAGAGTGTGCGTGGCCTCTGCGGGCTGTGGCTGCTTGTCTCACCTGTGCCAGGTTCGGAAGGTGCTGAGCCTTTGTGGTCACCTGGGTGCCAGTGCATTGCCTGGCAGGTTGACCCAACACCTCCAACTAGCTGCAGTTCTGGGTGGGTAAGACCACGGTGCCTACTGCCCTGAATGATTTTTGTGCATGGACGCAAAGCCAGCATAGCACCCAAGGGGAAGAATATGCCACAGAGTACCATGAACCAAAATGACATGCCCTTGAGAGACATGACCCTCGCGCTGAGCGTACACCTGTACTCCTCGCCCTTGAAGATCACAACCCTGAGCCCAGCCTGGGTAATTTAGCAACTTATAAAAATGAGAAAGATTAGGAATGCAACTCAGTGTTCAGAAATGCCTAGTGTCACCAGCTGCTTTTAGGTATTCATCTGCATCTATGGGCTTGCATATAAACCTATAGGCATTTTACAATCAGAATTGAAATGCTGAGCACACAGTTTAAAGAACCACAAGCTGTTGTACCACAAAATTTGTTTACTTGGGCCTAGAAATGTTTTAGCTCAGGAAGACTCATTGTTCTAGTTTTTAAAACTAAAAGCTGCTCCAACTATGTTGGGCCGATAACCTGCTGGGCCTGTTGCGCTTTCCCTGAGGGTCCCTGCTACCCAAGAGTTGCATGTGCAGGCAAAAGCCAAAGAGAACGAGAGTGGCTGGAAACAGAGCACAGCTGTGGCGTCAGGCGCCTTGCGGAGCTCTGGCGGTGCCCGCAGCCTCACCCTGCGTCTCCTCTGCAGATGGCTGCTTCTCCTGCACCCTGCCCTCCACCCTTCTGGCCGCCCCACTTTTCTCCTGTGGTCCTGGTGTCTTCAGTAGCCAGCCCAGCACCGGGCAGGCCTATGTGCTCTCTAGCTGTGCTGCTGGAGAACCGCTCTGCTGGTCTCCCAGGAGGCTGCTCACCGCGCAGGCTCGGGGCTCACATCTGTCTCCGGTCACTTCCTCCCCATGCCTGGCTTCCCATCCTGAGCCCTGTCCCCACCACGATCTGTCTGCCTGGAGAACTCCAGATCCTTCCAATCCCATCGGCACTTGTGATTCCGTCTCAGCTCCAGACCAAAGTCAAATAAAGGCCCAGGTCTAAATGACTTCCCCAGGAAGAGGGTTCAACAGGATCAGGAGGAAACTGGGGTGTGGGGAGAGAGGGCCGGCAGTGGTGCATGGGGTGAGAGGAGGAGAAGGAGCCAGTTGGACGAGGCGGGTACTCCGTGCTTCCAGGCACACATTTTCCAATTTCTCTGATTTTTTGAAACCCAAGCCGCATCTGTTTTTCCCATTTGACCTCCTTAGCGAGAACGGAGATGTGGTGAGGGGCAGTGGGGAAAACAGACACGCGGCTCTCAGGGGTTTGCGCGTCTGAGTTGTTGAGAAGCCCGCTCCACCTCCCCAATGCTGTGTTCTGCCTTCTTGATGGAGGGACCAAGGGCCCTCTGGATGCTAATCCTGAGCATTGACCTGCAGCGGCAGCCACGTGGCACAGGCCCGGTGAGACCGGTGTGTGCGTCAGGCAGGCTCCCCCCCCCCCCCCCCCGTAAAGGGCATAAATAGCACATCTCTGCGTGCACAGGGAGGCAGTGCGCTTTGAGCCACATTTGAAAGATGCACAGGCACTGATCTTTCATGCACAGGCACTGCCCTTTGCATGTAAAGTGCCAATGGCGAGAACCTGCGGGCATCAGTGCCCGCCACCAGATGTGTGCGTGCAAGGGCACTGAGCCCAGCATTGCTCTGGAGTCACGTGAGCAGCATCGTTCATGCTGCCCTCAGGCCTGCAAGGTCCACAGTCGATGCCTTTTCAAGCTGTTTCTAGGGCTATGATCTTCATTAAGGGTGTGCGCCAGGCATCCCCTGTGTCTTGGTTTAGCCCTTTGACATGGGGTAGTACTTTGACTTTGATTTCTGTTGCTCTAAAATGAAACACCTGCCTCTTTCAGAAGCCAGAAGTACAAGCAGTAAGGTGCTGCCCTTGGACGACCCAGCCCGACTTTCCTGAGTGAAGATGCCTCTTCCTCTGGGAAAACCTCTTGCTGCTGGGTTGGGGCTGAGCCTGTTCAGAGCAGTGCCACCCCTGACCCCTGCCAGCCTCAAGCTTCCATGGTTCCAAAAAGCAAAATCCCCAGCTCCTGACTTCTGCCATGACCAAGGCCTATGCTGGTCACTGTAACCCGCTGGCTCCTCCTCCTGAGCGCTGTCTCTCTCAGAACAGATTCGTGCTGAAGGCCTTGGGCAGTGGAATGCCCCTCACAACATTGGATCAGGATGAACGGCGAGCTCCAGCCCGGGATGACCCTGGCTTCTGCGGCGGTGGAGGTGGGTTCGTCTTGTGGGTGCTGCATGACATATGTCCAGCGAGTCATCGATTGCTTAGTAACAAAAGGACGTGAGGCCATAGCTGACTGGCCTTCTTCCATCCTTGCCTCAGTTCCATTTGTCTTGGCTCCAAAAGCCCACATATGGAAAGTGAAGCTCCACGCAGAGATGTGTTTATATTTATACCGTGATTGCGATACAGGGCCCCCTTTGAGACCCCCACCCACGAGAGGGAAGCATGTGCCTCACACACAGCCAATCTGGCTCATCGGATGCTCATTTATTCAGAGAAGAGAAATGCACACCCGTGAGAGATGAGGGAGAAGACGGCGGGACTGGCGCAGCAGGCGAGTACTGCTCCATCCGCTGTGGTTTGGAGTTGAACTGACGGACGTGGGAGAGTTGTGCCGGGAGACTGGGCCAGGCCCCGAGCATGGAGCTAATTGGAAGCAGCTGGAGCGGTGGGAGTGCAGCTGAGCACATCAGACAACCATGCTACTGATCGTGGGTGGCCGAGGCCGGGCCTCTGGCTCACGTGAGAGGCGGAGTCCCGTCCACAGGAGACCCACACTTCTGCTGAGTGGCCGGCTAAGTAATAAGAGTGGAAACCACTCCACTTCCCGGACACGGCTCCCCATCCAGTACTGCTGATTTTCAGCCCCTAATGCTGGTGGAAATTTCAATTCAAGAGTAGCACGGCTGTGGTCTGGCCCTGCGGTCTGCCTGAGCACCTGTGCAGTGCAGTGTTCTCAGGGCGACTCTGATCTCGGACTGACAGCACAGCGCCGCTGCCAAGCTGGCTGGCCTTGCCTCGAATGATTACAACAGAACTCCTTTGTCTTCTCTCTGCCAACAGAGGGGCACAGGAGCACCTGACTACATAGCAGGTGACTGGCAGAGCAGGCGCTGACCCCTGGGCTGTCCAGCCACACAGTGCTACTCCTTCCAAACCCCCCCCCCCCACCCCACACACCTTTCACAAAGAACTGCATCGCCCTGGGAAGGAGTGAAACTTCTAAACCTCGCTGTCTGTCAAAGCCAGCTTTCTGCACTGGGGGTGGTGGCATGTCCCTGTAATCCCAGCACTCTAGGAGGCTGAGGCAGGAGGGTCTCAAGACTCAGTTCAGCCTGGGCTACTCAGTGACTTAGCAAGAACTTGTCTCAAAGGTGAAAGAAGTTGTGGGCTGGGGACCTAGTTTATGCAAGGCACGGGTCCAATTCCAGTGCTTCCCAAAACAACAGGGAGAACAACACCCAAGAGCCTTCCTGAAACAGAAGGGAAGTCAGGAGGAACCTGCTTAGGGAGGGGTGTTTACTAGCGCTGGGGTTCTTGAAATGCTTGGCATTCCACAAACAAAGATGGACCAGAAAGATAGCAAGAAAATGTCAAACTTCTCCTTCTTATTGTACTTTCCTAGTAAAATAGGGGCCTTTGAAAAGATCAGAGTTCTACTGTGAAATTCAAAAATTTACCATGAGGGCCCACTAATTTCACTTCTTGAACCCAGGAAATAATCCAAAAGGAAAATAAATCCACGCAAAATAGCAGGAGCACTGTTGAAAATGGAATCACCAGGAAGCCACATTCAGGCCTAGGAGGAGAGCTGTGCCCCAGGCAATGCTGAGAGTCCACCCTGTGACTTCCCCCCACAACTAAACTGGGCGGCTGGAGGACAGGGTCAGCGAGAACCTAGCCTTTCTGGGCAGGGCTGTCTCGGGCCTCGGGGCCTTGGCATGCATGGGACGCTCACGCCTCTGTCCTTTGGGGCTCTGGGGGCAGCAGACCTGTTGCCTGCTCTGGGTCAGCTGCATCACTGAAGATGCAACGCAGAGCAATCTGGCAAAGCCCAAGTGTCACACTCCGCTTGGCACCTCCCGAACTCAGCTCTCCAAGGTCAGGATCAGGTGCAGGGCACAGCAAGAGTGAGTGTGCTGTGAGCCATGCAGGACAAGCCCTGGGGGCTGCTAGGGCAGCGGAACCCTGATCCTGAGACGACTTTTAACACTGGACACCGCTGTCAGAGCCACTTGAGGCAGGACATCAGGTAGAGGGGTGCGGTGGTGTAGTTCTCTAGTCCCAGCACTCAGGAAGCTAAGAAAGGAAGATTCTGTGAAATCATGGCCAACCTGCACTGCACAGCGCCTGGGATGCTGTGCCACAGCAGAGCGATGTTCACAGCTGGCGACACCGGTAGGGACCTAAGGGAATGCTGTATTTCCTGCTCCTCTTTCCTGTGCCCTAGAACTGCTAAAATAGTCTTCAGTAATATTTTATTAATCCATAATTTGCCAATGATTTTAATCAAAGAGGACGTCCTTTTGCCTGCATCTTGATGACCTCCTGGGGGCCACACACAGCAGCTCAGTGGCACCCTGGGAAATCTCAGCTGCACGTGGGTTCAGGCGACCCAGTGCTAAGCCTGGCAGTGCCCTGGAACTGGGCAGGGAAGGCATCACCCTGATCCCTCCTCATTTTCTTCAGGCTTCCCATATGTTCTTCTTAACTATTTGTGTCCTAGAGCCCCTCAGACACATATTTGTAGACTATTAAATCAACATTTATCAGGTTAGATTCTTAAGATTGTATTTTAATGCATTCAATGCATATAGTTATGTATTCAAGCAGCTTTAACCTGGCTAGTACCAAGACTACCACTTGCTTGATGCAACAGCCTCAAGTATTTAAGAGGAGTATAGGAGTCTCCAGTGTCTCAGGTCTCCCCTTGGGATTTATGCAGGAGAGGGGTGGCAGGACCTGTCTCCTCCAGACACTCTGGGTGAGGACCCCACACTGGGCTGGTTGATCAGAACTAGGCACAGAGCAAGCACTGACACCAGCACCCCTCCCGCCCCGCCCTAAAGCAAACCATGGGCCCAGCCTGGTATTGGACCTCACCGACCACCCAAACACCTGGACAATCAGGTGTGCTCACAGATGAGGCCGACAGTATGGACACATCTGTTACTCTAGTGACCTGTGCAACTTTGTGTGTCACTAAAAATCCAAAAACATCACTCGGCCAAAACAAGGAAGGGGCTGGGGAACTGTGCTTTGCAAAAATCGCCAGTTCCTAGTGAGGTGGAACGGGATGCAATGCTGTGGTGCCACGCCCTCCTGGGCTCCCAGCTCCGCTGGGCTTGCCAGTAACAGGGCACTTGTGGAACACACACAGAGCAGCACGGCCTAGGCATCTGAGCCGCAGCCCTCCATGTACACGGAATGGGCGCTCTACATCCAGGGTCAGATTGCCCTCCCGATGCCTGGCCAGAAGGTGCCCAAGGACCCAGAGACCCTGTAGGGAGGCATCGCCGAGCTCCAGCCAAGGTGACTGAGCACCCAACTTCTGGAGAGCTGGCGCCACCCTAGGCCAGCCCAGCTACTTCCAGAATCCTGCTTAAATTGACCTCAATCTGTCTCCCCTTCAACCTCAGACATTTGTCCTCTCAGCTCTAGAGTCCTCAGCCAGGAGAGCCAGGCAGCCTCCTTTCCTGCTCACAGACCTGACACATGGAGGGCCACGTCCTGTGACCACACGTCTGGGCTGAGTGCCTGCCCACCACGTGGCACAGATTTGCACTCTGAGCCTCAGGATCTCCTTAAACTTTACCCAAGTCTCACGCTGCACTACACACATTCTGAGTGGCACAGGGGACGTGGGGTGACTAATTACTGACTTGCAACATTGTAGGGTTATTAATAGACTCCAGCGTCTGTGTCACTCTGCTGCTGGCTCGTGGTGAGCTTACACCCAGCACAACACCCCATCTTTTTCACACTTAGGTCATGTGCTTTTCATTCTCCCAGTCACTCAACAAATACTGCCTTCGAGAAAATTATTTCCACACCAAATGCTGACGAGTTTCCATATGATGACTGAGAGACAAATAATCTAAAAAGGCATGTGGATTTTGACCTACACTTGACCCTGGAATTCTATTTCTCCATGAATTAAAAGCAGACTATGTTATATATGAACAAGTTGTTTCAGCAACCCTGAACAATGACATAAACTTCGATCCTATTTCAACTGTGTGTTCAAGGGGGTTTGTGCTGAGCACCCCAAAGAGGATATCTGAGAAAGAAAGGGATCTTGACCACTGCCTATCCGATTGCCTGTGGCAAGAACCCTCAGGTTGGAGTCACAGGACAGCCCACTCTGGGTTTGGGTGTGGTTTCAGAGGGTTTTCCCTGACTGCGTGGACACATGTCCACAACCTAGAGCCCTTGCAGTGGAGCTGGAGGGCCACATGTCGTGTCATGCTGGGCTGTCCAGCCTTCCAGGCTGCAGGTACTGGGGATCCCTGGCAGCTGAGCCCTCAGGAGGGGATGCAGTAATGTAGCCCAAGGGCAGGGCCTTAAGGGCAAGAAGAGGCTGAGGCAGAGACTCTGGGAGCCCAGCGTCTGTACCTGTGTATACTAGGGAGGCAGAGGAAGCTGAGTCAGTTTGAGGACATTTCAAGGACAGCTCACACGGGGCATTTCTTTGGCACAGGCTCACAGCTCCATGAGCAAGGGGCACATGTATAATACCAAGTGAACAGCACGGAAGCTGGATCCACCCACTCTGGGCCTGAGAAAGCACCATCTGAGAGGCTTTACCACTGGTGATGTGTCAGGTTCAGGGCTGAGCCCACGGTGCTGGACTCTGGCCACACAAGGCCCCCTAGGAAGCTCTGGGAGGTCTGTAGGGTCTCATGAGGCTGACCACCACAGGACTGCAAGGTCCAGCTGAGCATGACTTTCCTTGGGCTCCGCGGGTGATGCTTGTGTGGCCCAGGCTAGGAAGCAGCATGTGGCCCGCCAGCTGCCCTGGGTAGAGGCCCCTGTGGGGCCTGGGAGACATGAGTCAGCCCTTATCCAAAGAGCTGGGAGGCTGAGCCAGGCGGGTCACCACGAGAGCCTGTGGGGGAGACTCTGCACCCACGAGTCGAGGAAGCTCAGGCCCAGAGGAGCTGAGCCGGGGGCCATGAGAGCAAAGTGCTGCAGCTCTGCTCATGGATGGAGCCTAGAGCCCACTTTTGGGACAAGAGCTGTGGCAGTAGGCATGACCTGGCTTTATAGAGAGATGCGACTGCCCAGCTTCATCCCCATCCCTGTGCCCAGGCCCAGAGGACAGAAGCAGCAGGCACTTTGTCCGTCTGTCCATCCTGCAGGCCGATTGGGCTGAGGGTTCATCCTGCCTGTTTTGCACCCCTGTCTGTGCAAACAGGGCTCTTCCTGCCACCTGCAAAGTGACTTTCCGCTCACAAGTGGTGCTTTCCCGGCAGGCTCACCAGGCACTTTGTGTTCCTGGGCACGAGTTGGCTACCACCACGCCAGAGCCTCGCCCAGGGCCTCCTGCTGGAGCCAAGGCTGAGCTGGGGTCCAGGGGCCAGAGAAAGCACAGCTCGGGGCTCCAGGGAGGTAGGCAAGGTGCCAAATGCCATCCAGGGGGTGTCTGGAAGCCCAGGGCGGGAGGAGGAGAGCAGCAGCCCTGCCCGCCCAAGGCTCAGCAGCAGCAAAACGCACAGAAATGCCAGGTACAGGGAGGTGAGGAAGAAGCTGGTTCTGTGCAAGGCGGGGAAAGTCCTAACGCTTTCCTAGGGGCTGCGGCTTTGTCACTCGCCCACGAGGATCTGTGTCTGTTTCAACAAGGTGCTTGTAGTACAGCAGGGCAGGAAAGAGCTCTAGAGAGTCCAAGTCTTTCAAATCCCCTGTGAAGAAAGGCAAGGAGGCCCATGTCCCAACATCGCTGTCCAGGGTCAAGGGCCTGGGCAGAGGAAGGGCTGTGGATTCTCCAACCTTCAAGTTTTCACCGCAGCCCCTGCCCCAGGCCCCGGCATCTCAGAGACATTTGCACAGCTGCTTCTCTCCAGGGTGTGGTAGAAAGGGGAGAAGGACAGGGCGCCCAGTGTGCAGGCCATGCACTAGGGAGCAGGTGCTCTGCCTGCCCAGCCCAGTCGCAGGCCACTGAGTGCACACAGCATAAGCCCAGCTGTCCTTGGTGTAAGCCAAACTGGCCAGGGGCTGAGCTCCTTGAACCCTGGATGGACAAGAATGCAGGGCCGGGGCAGGCAGCTCAGAGCCTCACTCCTGGGAGTTCACGGCCTGACACTGGGCTGCCACATGAGCACACTGTGCTGCTGCAGGCACAGGAGACTTAGCATGTGCCTTAGCAGACCAGAGTCATCCCCAGACTGGAAATCAGGCTGGCACCTGTCACTTATAGCTTCACCTCCTGAGGTCTGTCGTGCATGCCTGGTGTCTCAGAGGCCTTGGCCCTCCACAATGACTGCTATTGCACAGAACAAACCTGGAGCAGAACGTCTGGGCCTGCTGGGAAGTGCAGGCTTTAGGCCGTCTGCTGAGGGTGTGCAGCAGCACTTGAGGAAGGCGCGGCTCCTCCCAGCAGACTTTACAAAGGGCACCAGGCCTCAGGACACTGCGTGCAAGAGGGGCAGGGAAGGGAACCCCAGAGGGCTTCATGATTTCTTTTCCTGTTGGAGAGCTGACTACAACTCCATGCTGCGACCCTTGAGATCACAGAGCTGATCCAAAGGATCCGGGAGAGTGAGAGTGGCCAAGCTCTGGCCTCCTGCGCTTCTAGCACAGCTCGTGTTGGTGGCCAAGGGTGGCCCAGGTTCTGGGCAGACCCTCGGCACCGACCAGGAGCCATAGCCATCTCCACCCGGCAGTGTCCCTTCCCAGGGCCTGACTCGGCCAGCACTGGCCACGACTGCACTCGCCCTCCACAGTTATCACGGAATGCGGGATCTTGGAAACCACTGGGAAAAGCCTGACTTCTGGAGAACAGAAAGGGTTCAAAAGGAAGAGACACAGACAGGAACATTAAGTACCAGGGCACCCAATGGAGACATGGACTCAGAGCTACTGTCTGTCTGTCATCATCTATACTGAGGAATGAACCCAGAGCTTTTGCACTGTGCCAAACTCCTGGCCCTTCTTTTCTTTTTTATTTTGAGACAAGGTCTTACATTGCCAAGTTGCACAGACGAGCTAAAGCATGAGACCTATCTGCCTCAGGCTACCAGAGTAACAGAATCAGATGCATAGGGCCAGGCTTGTGTGTACTTCTGTGCAAGGAGGACTGTGTGAGTCTCTCCTGTGAGCTCAGAGCTGGCTACTGCTCACAGCAGGCACAATGCTGAGGAGTGAGTTCCCGAGGGGGTGGGGGGGGGGGGACTCGGGCCGCATTTACAGCAGAGGGCCCAGGAGCATGAGAGACTTGAAGTACTGCCTGGCTGGAGGAAAGGGCCATGCAACTGGCACCCATGCCCTGAGATCAGCCCAGCCCTGGGCACAGCTGCACCCAACTGGCAGAAGAAGCTGATCTACCAGTGCATAGCGGCTCTGCAGGGACAGGGCTGCTGCCCAGACTACTCCCTGGTGATACAGAAGTCATGAAAGAACAAGACCATGAAGCCCTGGGTGCTTCTTGGCTGCAAGTTGGGTGAAGAGCACCACGTGAGACCAGGAGCCCAGGGAGGACGGGGTCCCGAGCCCCTCCATCAGAGGACATAACGCCAGCTGCTTCAGGACAGTGCAGAGGGTGCTCGGGAAGCAGCCGGGCTGAAGACCACAGAGGCCAAGACCTGGCTTGGGGCAGCATAGGGGCCAGGCAGATGAGCGAGGAAGATGGCTGGAGGACCACAGCTGATGGTCCAGGAGGAAGGGCGGGCGGTGGGGGTGGATGTGGCCAGAGGGGAGCAAGGCAGAGCCACTGAGTGGATGCAGTCCCTTCTCCAGCCACCCACAGTGCTGCAGAGGGTCTGTCTCCTCCTTAGAGCTATTTCTGCCCCTGCAGGAGACTGAGGTGCAGCACTGGGGCAGCTGGGTCCTCTGGCTGCTGACCCAGGGATGGAAAGGGAGGCGGCTGGGCAGGAAGCAGACAGGGATTCCTATGCTCTTAAGTTATGCTCCCTTTCTATTCCTTCCTGCTGCCTGAGGCACTTACAAGCTGGGGGAGAGTTTCTACAGAGACTCTGCACTCCTGAGTCCAATCAGACACAGGATATTTTAATTTGCAATGTCCAAGGAACTCGCTCTTTTGCCAATTCAACTGTAAAAGCCCTGTAATACTGTATTGCATTAGCAAGATGGAAATGTTCCACACTGCTAGGCATGAATATTAAAAGTAAATCATATACCCATTTATTCTAAATTATTGTATTATTTAAAAATAGTATTTTGGAGCAGGGTGTGGCAGCACATGCTTGGAAGGCTGATCAAAATTCTAGCCCAGCCCTGGTAACTTGCTTAGTGAGACCCTATCTCAAAATAAAAAATATAAAAAAAAGTAGCTCAGTGCAAAGGCCCTGGCTTCAACCCCCACTATAGCAAGAAAAAGAAAGGGAAGGGAGAGGAGGGGGTGGCAAGGGAAGGGGAGACATCTTGGGCTTAGAATGCCCTTGAGGATGTGACTCAGGGCACTCACCCTCCACAGACACACTACAGCCATGCCAAGCCTATGACCACCGAATGTCCTCTCAGGCAGACCTGAGCTGGCTGCCACCTCTGATCCTGCCCCAGCTACCAGTTTCTGGTACCGTTCAAATCCTCAGCCTCATGCAAAAGAAGGAAATGAAGGCTTGAAGTCATTTGCTTTGATTCATCACTTGATTAGGTTTGCAACCAAGGGCATCTCATGCCATGGACTGTGCCTTTCACGAGGCAGGGAACATCTGCACCATCCCTCAGTGCTCCTGAAGCCTCAATGGCAAAGGTCCTCTTCTCAAGGTCACTTGGATCTTGCCCAAGGTCACACGACTGTCTATGAAGAGATGTCCTTATGATTGGAAAGCAGAGAGACAAAACACTGAAAGCAATCCAAGAGGCCTCCATGTGCTAAAACACATGGACACAGCCAGGAATACACTGCCCCATGCACACTCTCGCACATGCGTGCATGCACATGCACATGTGCTCACATGTGTCACTAAAAGTAAAGTGAGGTCCTGGCCACCCAAGTAGGACACCTCAGCTGCATTTCTCTTATGCACTGACCTCAGCAGGAAGTGTGGATGTAAGTACATGTGGGACCCCGGGAGCCTTGCTGCCAGCACACACCTCTCGCCACAACATCCAGAGCGAGGCAGCATCGCTGAAGAAAACTTACACATCTTGCTCAATCCTGAGGAAAGCCAGGACCAGAGTGCCTATTTTTGAGCATCAACCCGATTAGCAAAACAGTTCTTGACAGTTCCTCAAAATAGTTATTTAAATATTATTTAATTGGACTGGACATATACTAGTATATTCATATACAATGAGCACTATTAAAAATCCACAAAATGAGTAAAAGTTAACGAGACAAAAATGAAACAGAAGCTATGTATAGCTACTTTTCTCATTGCGGAGATAAAATCCCTGACGCCCTCGGTTAAAGGAGGAAAGGCACGTGTGGTTCAGTTCGTGGGGCTTACTCTACAGCTGGCTGCTCCAAGGCAGGGCAGCATGGGACAGGAGCACCTGTTCATGGCAGGCAGAAGGCAGCCAGGGGGCAGGAAGCAGCGGCAGGTGACAACACTTGTGCACTTCCTGTCCTTTGTATCTCCCCTGTCTGCACACCCTTGGGGTGGGCAGCACACACACCCAGGGAGGCGTGCCCTTGTTCTACCCGAACTTCACCAAACCCATCTGTGGCCTGTTTTAGTAATTGCACAACCTCGGTTCCAGAACCATGTACTCTAGAGGCAGCCACCTCTAAAAAAGCTCTGCCAGTCATGAGCAATAATACTATAGTATTAATTTCTGCTCCCCAGTGAACTAATAGCCTAGTTTGGGAATTTTCATTTGATTCTTTTCCCGCCATCCATCTCATGGATTCTCAGGACCCACTTTAAATCTTTTAAAAGCATCAAGCCACAACACATACATAAAATGTTTCCACTTAAGAATCCCTGCGAGTGCCTGTGCATGGCTCCTTTCCCAGGACGTCTTCCACCAAGCAGCGGTTCTGCACGACAAGACTCCAGTAACACGAAGCACTCCACATGGAGAGCTCTGTGCCGCGAGCTCTCACAGAAGCGAGGGCAAAGCGCAGGCAAGCAGAGGCAGGGCGAGGGTGTTGGCAGTGAGTGTGGGGCGGGTGGAGGATGAGAGTGCCCGGGGCTCTCAGAAGGAGAGACAGGCTCGAGCTTCTCGTGGAAGGCAGCAGGGGCGGGGGCTGCACTAATTTTCCCCGAGCTGGCACTCACTACGCACGCGCACTGAAAGCGCACGGTGAATCCCTACGCATGAGCAAGCATTGCGTGCCAATGAAACACAGAGCAAGCCAGGAGAGCTCCAGGGATCTGGCTGTTGGGGAGCTCACCTGGAGCGGGCCCTGTGTAACTGCGGCACGGGAAGGGGCACGGGTCTGCGGGCACAGCTCAGGGTGGAAGCACACCTGTCCTGCACAGCCGTGTCCTCTCGAGACCTTGAGGAGCAGTCTTCACGTCCACAGATACCCTCGGTTGGCTCAGACTGACGCAGGACACAGACTGGCATGCAAGTCTACGGCAGAACTTTTCTAACTTTCTGTGCTTCGTATTTAAACAAGACATGACGCTTTTTTATATCATCAGGCACAGGAAGCGTAAGACCTGAGCCAGGAATGGTATCCCAGCAGCACCTCGGGCTGAAGCAAGGCAATCTCTAGTTGGAGCCCAGCTGGAGCAACTAAACCGCCTGGCAAGACTCTGTTTCAAAGATAAAGAAATTTAAAAAATGGGCTGAGGGAGCTCGGAGCAAAGGTCTGAGGTTTAAGCCCTCGCACCACAAAACAAAAACAAAAGAACAGAAAACTAAAAAAAAAAGAAAAAAAAAAAAAAGTAAAAATGGCATTAGGAGAGGTGGACAGCCTGCACACTGCAGCTACTGCGCTTGCCCCTCCAGTCTTCTTAGGGAAGCTTATTTACTACTGGCTTCTTCAACAAGGCAGCTGTTAAGAGCAAGCCTACGAGCAAGCATCGCAGAGGGCTCGCTGCAACCTCTTCTTGCTACAAGCCATTGCTAGGGCAAGCGGCACCCTCACTGGGCTCGGGGATGGCTGAGACTGTGCTCCGGGGACTGTGTGTGTCTCAGTGCACTCAGAAAGCGATTTCTGTGGTTGGTCATCAGAAGGTGTGGGCAACAGCAATGTCAACAGGCATTTTCAGGCAGAACTTCACAGAATGTGTGCACCTGTGTGCACGTGTGTCTATGCACACATATGTGCGCACATGTGTATGCTTTCTGCCTGTGTGCACGTGTCTGTGTGAGCCTGTGTACGTGTGCACGTGTCTGTGTACATGTATGCCCATGAATGTGTACATGTGTGTGCACATCTGTGTGAACCTGTGTACATGTGTGTGCCTATGTGCACGTGTGTGTGCATGTGTCTGTGTATGCTTTTGGTGCCAGGGGTAGAACCCAGGCCCCTGTATACCAGGCCAGTGTTTCACCGCTGAGCTCCGCCGCCTTTCTTCCCAAGATCTTCACTAAGAACGTGCTTAGACACCGCTCAAGCAGATGTGTCACTGTGAGCTCGCCTGACCAGGGCTGCTGTTAGAGCGATACACACCCGTGGACACTTGGAACCCAGACTCTAGGAGCACTGTAGGGGACCCCAGCCCCACGAAGCCTCTGCTTGGATGCATTCAGGGCTCTTCCTACTGGGCCAGAGAAGAGGAAGCAGCTGGATTTCACATTATTTGGTGGAATGGAGCTGAGGTTCAGTCATGCTTCCCTTGGCCAGAGTGGGGTGTTCATGGGGGACTGTGGGCCTGGACACCCATGTGCTCCACTCTGCTCCTGCCAAGCTCTGAGATGTGAAACCGGAAGAGTGCCTCTTTAGTGGACCTGGGCTGCCCCTAGGGCTAACCCACACAGTCTCTGGGTGCCTCCTACACTCTCCCTGGTAGGTCCAGAGCCTCGCTGACCAGTAGAAATGTAAGATGAGATGTGCATTAATAAAAAAGTAAGAAGAAACAGATGAGGTGAATTTCATGTTTCGTTTGTCTGGATATACTCCCAAAATTTGGGGAGTAGGACAAAAAGCTCAATTAAATTACTGCTTTTTATCCATCGGTTCTTTTCAGTGCTGGGATCAGAACTCAGGGTCTCGCACAGCAGGGGAGTGCTCACCAAGGAGCCACAAGAGCAGCTCCTGGGAGCATCAGCACCTTCCTCCTGTAAGAAGCCCGCAGGAACAGCACGACGCTGAGGCTGCAGCTGATCTCAGCTGAGCGGGGAGGGTGCACCACAGCCCCGGTGCGGAGAGCAGTGGGGGAGCCACTGACCTCTCCTGACCCTCCCCCCGGGTGCTCCCTGCGGCCCAGGTGGTGAGCCAGCCTGTGATGGAGAAGCTGGCACAGGGGTGAAGAGGCCGCTCCATCAGAGGGCAAGGCACTGGCCAGCAGGAGGGAAGCATTGTTTCACATGGTGAGAAAGATGGGATCTTTTGTTAGGAAAAATAAATTTTAAAAAAATCAGAAGCAAACACAAGTGAGATCTGGTAGTTATTTACCAGGTGAGATCTGGTAGTTATTTATTAGGAGGTACTCATGGTTACATTTGTTATAATGTGTCTAACTCACATTACATTTGTTAAAATGTAGCTAACTCCCTCAAAAAAAACAAAAAACTAACCTCCCCCCCCCCCCAAAAAAAAAAGCTGCTTGGTTCTCTAACCCTTATTTATACAGGAGGAACTGGTGGATTAAAATGACACAGCTAGGACAAGGACTAATACAATAAAGCAAATATTTTATTGAGTCTTCATGAGGTCAGACACTTAAAAATATGTATTTTGCTACTTTAAAGCTGCAGGTTAGGAAGGTTGGGGCAGGCTCCCTAACCCAATAACCCACTGCTTTTTCTCTTGCTCTTCCAAATTGGGTTTCTGTGAACTTTCTCAGCTTACAAGATTCTGGAGCCTCTTTAGGAGACAAAGAGGCCAGCTTTGAGGCAGTCACCTCTCTTCCACCCGGGGACTCTCTGCAGTTCCCCCAGCGCCTGAAGGCCACAGCTCATGAAGCCAACAGTCTCAGTGCTCGAAGTCCATCTTTCCCCGAAGCCACTATGGTGCCTCTAGAGGCCTCTGTCAAAGAAGAGGGTGGCACAAGAGCTCAGGTAGCTCTTAGCTGACTCGATCACGGGAGCGGGATCTGTTATGCACCTGCTACATGCCAGATACTATAACTGGAACAACCAACCAGATTCCAAGAGACCGCTGTGTCCTGTGGCTCATGAGAGCTGTGTAGGAATCGCAAGCATCACAGAACTCACACTCACAACCAGACTGCCTCAGCCCTACAGGGCCCCAGTTCCTCTGCCCTGTACAACAGCCATGTGGACACCCAGGAGCATAGCACTGTTCCAAGACCCTCAGAGCAGGGCCCAGGGCCTGGTGACCACCCCCACCCCCTGGCTCTGGTCATCCTGTCCAGGTCAGGGCAATGGTGACCTCAGCCCAGCAGGAGGCTTCCTTTTCTTCTTCTAACCCTTGGGCACACCAATTCCCCCAAACAACAGCACTGCTGTACAGGACCTGAGACAGACCAGGCCTCCCTGGCTCTGGCTGTGGCTGTGTTAAGTTCATTTCCACCCCTGGGCTGGCTGCTGCCAGAGAAAGGCGCGAGTGGGAGTAAAGCGGCTGCCTCACCAGTGACAAGGAGGCCCAGAACCACTGGGTCTCTGCTGGCTCTGGGGCGCTGTGCAGCAGAAGACTCCTCATTGTACCCTCGCACTGTCAGGAACAAGGAAATAAAGCAGGAGAAAGAAAAGCACGTGCTTTATGTGAGACGCAGGCGGCTTCTGCGGCAAAACCAGCAGGTCTAGCCCCAAGCCCGTGCTCCTCTGTGCAGGTCTACAGGCGCCGCTTGCCTTGGCCCAGTGCTCTGGAATGCAGGCCATAGCACTGCTGCTGCCCTCCTGGACTCCTGGTGAGCCTGGCAGGGCTGCAGGGCCACAGGGGCAAGGTACAAGCGCTGAGGGTGCATGAGGCAGCTGGGCTCCCACGTCCACAGCCCTGCTCGAGTGCCATTTCGGTGCTGGGGCTGACTCAGTACTGACGGCATTGACCAGCATCCCTGCCTCTACCTGCCAGGTGCCGGGAACACGCTTCGGGCCCTAGTGGCAACTGCAACTTCTCCACAAGGTGTCGCACATCTGTGGGGGCAGGTGGGGTGGGAACGGGATTATTCCCAGTGGAGACCCCAGCCCCAGGCCTCCTCGTCGCTGAATCCTTACCACCCTGTTCACAATTCAAGCCTTAGCTCCGAGGGTAGAACTCTGAATAGAGATAGCCACAGAGAGGCAGGATGACAGACAGGTACCACCCAGCGTGAAAGAAGTAAGACCCAGTCTAGCAATAGAAAGATGCTCTTTCTATTGCTAAGGTGGGCCCCCTGGGGCTTGGGTTCTCAGATGCCTGTGTTAAAGCACAGGCATGTACCCAGTGTGGCACAAGTGGGCGGCAGCGAGTCTCCGGGGCCAGGCCCATGGAGGGCACCATGGTTCCCAAGCCCTATCTTTCCCATTACCTCCTGGCCAGCGCTGCCACCTTGATGGGCTGCCATGCTTGCCCCCAGCACAGCAGGCTCCCTGAAAGCTCTAACACTGTAAGCCAAAATAAACCTCTTCTGTGTGCATGTTGGTTATCTCTGCTATACCCGACATAGTAAAGTGTGATTCGCATTTCCAAAACCACAGAAAGGAGTTTGCAGATTGGTGCATCTCCATCTCATGCTATTATCTTCGGGGCTCACTCAGCTCCCAGAGGCAGCACAGACACGCTATTTGGGAAACACATACACACACACACACACACACACACACACACACACATACACACACATTACTCCCAGCCTCTTCCGTCACTGCTAGCTTTACATGTGGGGTTATCATTTGATCCTATGTTTCTTTTGCTTCCCTATGATTTCTATCTCTGGTTTGATAACTTAAAAAGTCATCTGGGTGATGGCTCAGAATTGTCGCCACACCTGCACATGCAGAACGGCTTAGATTAGCTCCCCTTAGAAAGAGGACTCTGCTGACACTAATGCCTCTTGGAAAGGCAAGGGGGAAACAGAGATCTTGTGCTCAGGTGCTAAACACTCACTGCATGTGGCTCAGGGACCACGAACCACCGAGCTAAATGGCCTCTGCCAGGCCTTGAAGTTTGGTTTTATATCCTGCAGCAGCTCTGCAGTAAGCGCCTATGGTCCTCTCACTGCTGGCCACCTCTGGGCAGGCCCCACACACAGAGAGTGGGTGTCGGGAGCTGCCACTGGTGAGCGCCCCCCAGGCTTAGGCCATCACAGAGTGCGTGAGTGGGCTCCCTCTGATGGCGTGACTTGAGGTTCCAGTCAATACTGATGCCCAGGTTGACAGAAGTTCATCTTTTTCTCTGATGTCATGTGAAGGGTTGTCATGGTTACAATCTCTTTTCATGCACTTGCTACCACTTTATCACACTCTAGCCAAAATAATTAGTGTTCTCCCAATTACCAAGGGGACACCGGAGATCACACCTGCCTGCCAATTTCTACTAATCTGAATTAAAAACTAACGCCCCAGGAGTTCTGCGTGAAGATGAACACTTGCATGCAGAACTCTAGGGTCGCTTTTCTGTGACGGTGCCAGCAGCCTAACCCAGCGACTTCCTCGCAGAATACTTCAAGCTAGTGGACTTCACAGATGAATCTGTGAAGGCGGAGACGTGAAAACACGCTCACTCCTGAGAGTTTCCAGGCCAGCCTGCTCCTTTGGCCAGAACTGCTGCTCTGGATCAGTCAGTGTGAAGATCGAGAAGAGAACATACAAACTGAGGTGTGCTCAGTCCACGCATGTGCCGATCTACCCTGCCTTCTTCTCTACTTCCTTACAGCGATGTGTTCAGGGAATAAGGCTGTGTGAGGGTCTGCTGCAGGTGAGTTCCTGCAGGCAGGGGGGGCAGGCGCTTGCCTGGTGTCCACTCCGACACAGCTGGTGCTCAATGGCCACTACCCGGCTCCTCCCGTGTTTCCACGTGTGACTTCTCCTGCCCCCAACTAACCGGTGACTACACACAGGTGGATGCAGGCTGCCCTTGTGGGTCCTCTGCTGTGGCACATGATCTGGAGGTCTTCTGAAGCAGGAAAGAGCACTGCATTGCCTGGGTTTCTATCCCAGATGCAGGGATCTCCCCGCTGGGCTGCATATCCACTTCTTCATCTGCCCACTTCATCCCCAGATGAATAACAAATGCTGTCTGGCGTGGACACCACAGCCCTACCTGGTAACTCCTGAAGCTCAGAGAGTGGCTTAAAACACACCAGCGACCTCTCACCTAGTTAATAGCATACAGTGTATACAAAGGTTAAAAATTTCTTAAGCTCCCATAAACAAGATCAGATAAACATCCAGTGCCTATTTAATGTTAACCTGATTTTCTTGGAAAAGGCATGTTGCCACAAAAACACAGCTTAAAAACTAAGCGGATCCTAAAAAAAATTGGAAAGAAGTTCTCTCTCTAGTTACTTCCTATCCTAAGGAGAGAGGCATAGTCAGAAAGCAATTAGACAGGCGTTTTTAAATGTTGTACTATACTATTTCAGACTGATTCTAAAATGATACTAGCACTAGCAAAGTCAGTTGCAATGGGTGAATCCACCCACTTTGTATTTACCAGCATTTCTCTCTGATGAGGAAATGCCTGCAGCTGCACTGGAATAGCTGTGTGGTAGCCGAGCTCTTCCACCTGTCCCTTGGTGTTTCTATAGCCTCTGCCTATGGCTGCGGGTCTCAGGATCAGGGTTCTCTAGGGACCAGAGGAGGTGTCCTGGAGCTCCATGTGGCTGCCCACAGGGCGCAGCTGCAGACAGCACTGCCCAGTGCTGCACTCTGGCTCTGACACTGCCAGGGCCACCGCGCCGCCCGTCCTTCTCCCGGCAGCAATGGGTAGGAAGTGGCTGCTCACACACCCAGCACACGTGGAGTCTGCGCTTTTGCTTCCCTGTGTGCACACGCATGCATGCGGCACTCGAGGCCTCCTAGGGGACCCCATCTGCTGCCTGTGCACCCACAGTGTCAGTGCTTGGGAATGGCTCCTCCTCTGCTGGCCTGGCTGGAGTCCCAGGCCCTAGCCATGTCCTCCAGCTGTCCAGTGCCATCACGTGTCTGGGATACCAGCACTGAAGAAGAGAGGGGTGCGTGGGCCCACAGCCCCACTCGGGAGGCCACTGTGAAGAGCCAGGAGCAAATGCTTCTATCAGGCCAGGGGAGCCAAACGTGAGAGAAGGGAGAGAGACCGATCCCCTTCCTGCTACCAAAGATGTGAAGCGCACACATCCAGCCCACCTCCACCCCTTGGCACAGGGCTTGAGCCAGGGCCTTCGTGCTGATCTGCGTCTCCAGCCGTTTTTATGATTTTCATTTTGAGACACTCTTTAAGTTAGCCATGCTGGGCTCAAACTTGTGATCCACTTGCCTCAGCCTGCCTCAGATGCTAGGCTGCAGGTGTGCGTGGCCACACCCATCTCGTACAGGTTCCCCCAACTCCCCAAGTATGGGGTGCGCAGGCCTTTCTCTTCCCTAGGGTGATGCATCTGCAGGCACTGCCCACCTCCCTTTCACTGCGGCTTCCTCATCCCCACCTCTAGGTGCCATGGGCAGGGCAGCCTATGGTACTGAGCCCCTTGGGTGGAGTTCTGGACACAGGGCAGCCTGTGTGGGGACCCATGCCAGGGTGGCTCATTCCCTCCAGCTGCGTTCACCACACGCCTCAGCTGTCCTCATCAGAGCAGGAAGCCACCCCCAGCCCCGGTGCTCAGAGCCACATGCACATCCAAGAGTGGGGGAGGGAGCCTCAGGAAGTCAGTCAGGGCCTTCTGGAGGAAAACCACTCTACGTGTACAGCTGTCAGACGAAGACAACAGCTCTGCAAACCCAGGCTGAGTCCCTGTCCCCACTCCAAGCCTGAAATCTGAAACTTCTTTTTCTTTGAGACCGTGTCTTGCTACATAGTCCAGGAGGGCCTGGGTCCTCGAACCTCCTGCCTTAGCCTCCCTGACAGGATGATAGCTGAAATCTAGAGCCATGTATGCCCAAGGTGACAGAGCACTTCAGACTTAGTTTTGGCTTAGGGATGCTCTACGGGGAAAGTGTGAAGGAATCTCCAAAACGTGAGGCACTCCGGAATCTGGGGCTGTGACAGGGGTCATCTGTCACTACTGAGTTTATGGCAGGCATTTTCCGCCTCACACAGAAACGTGCTGAGGATGTGAGCATTTCCAGTGCTGGGCCGCAGCTATTCGAGCGCTGAAGCCTAAAGCTTGTCCCATTGCAGCGCCACCTGCGGCGCGTGGCAGATGTGCGGTTCCCAAACAGGCACAGAGGAGACGCAGTGGGCGCCCTGGCCTGTGGAACAGCAGGTGCAGCAGGAGACCACACAGCCCTCAGGAGAGTAGGCTGTGAGATGTGGGGGCTCCCAGGTGGAAGGCAGACAAAGCCTGCCACTTGGGGACACAGGAAGGGGGTGGGGCTCCTTCAGGGCAGAGACCTTTTCTGTCTGTTACTGGCACCTGCGGCTGCTTGGCAGGTGGCATACAGTAGGCATCTGATGCATGCCTACTGCAGGCACAGAGCTGAAGAGGGAAGATGTGCGGAGCTGCCAGGGCTTGGCGCGCACCAGGGCCTCGGCTTGGCTCCGCACGCCCACTGGGCTATCCGCACTCTGCTCAGGCACACCTCCTGTCCTAGGGCCCCCGAACCTGGCTGCACACGAGCCAGACCCCGAGAGGGACAAGTGCACAGCTGAGGCAACCAGGTGCAGTCTGCAGGGCCTGATACCTGTGGAAAGAAGAGTCTGAGCCGGGCACAGCGGCCAGTCCTGTGGGGTCAGCACCCTGAGAGGCCAAAGCAGGGGAATTTAATGAGACCCCATCTCAAAGTTTAAAGAATTAAAAAGGGCTGTTTTATATGTCACTCAGGGCAAAGGTCCTGGGTTCAATCCCTAGCACAACAAGCACATGAAAAAGAACAACTTTGAAATCATATTATGAAAGACTGTAATTCGTATACTATTAAATCATTAACTGAGCAAAACAGTGAGTTTTGGTCCTAGGTTAACCATAAAGATGTCAAATTAAAAACACCAACGTTTGCTACTAAGATTTTCCCATTGACGGATGGTGGGAGCAGAGTTCACAGAAATCCATGCAGATTCTCTGCAAATTCCAAAAAGTCTATAATTCTTTAGCAATAAAAAGCCAGTAGCATGTTGCTATACTAACAGCAAGATATCCACTGGGGCAGTGAGACAGGGTCTCACTAGGTACTTCCAGACACCCCTGAACTCACTATGCAGCACAGGCCAGCCTTGAGTTCTCAGGGGTCCTCCTGCCTCAGCCTCCCGACTGCTGGGATCACAGGTGCTTGCTGCCATGCCTGGCCTGGTTCATGCGCATATGGGGAGATCTTAGCATTGTTCTTGGTGTCACTTTTGGGGATGGGCAACAGTAACAAGTGTCTTTACTCGCCTATTAAACGGAAAAGATTGGGAGAACACAGGCTCAAACCACGTAGCGGGAAGCTTCGAAGTGCTTAGGTAAGGGCTTGCTGCACTGGGAGAGGAGGCAGGGGCGACCCAGCCCTCTGCCCTGGCACGTTTTATCCCTTCTCAATGGTTCAGAAAGTGCCTATGGTGAGGTGCCCCATCCCTGGAGGCCCGTGGCACTTCCCTGGTGGCCTCAAGTTTTCAGGTGGCACAAAGGCCACCAAGTGTGTGACTGCCTACAGTGAGCCAGGCAAGCACCCAGAGCCCCATGTCTTGCACACCCCACTGCTCCATGCAGCCAGGCCAGGAGGTGTGTGATCAGCTATGAGTGGCTGGCTTTTTCATTTTCAGTGTTTTTTGCAGCAAAGCAATTTATTTTCACTCACAGACTTAAAACGATGTTAATAAGAACCTGTACACACTGTGGGTAAGAAGCAGGAGCCCCTGGGGTACACTAACTCATCCCCAGTCTGTTACTGACACATTAGAAAGCAAGACCCTAGATGGTGACATGGGCGGATCAGAGGTGCAGCGACACCTGAACTCCTGACTGTGAATGGAGGGAGAGGATGGCTGCTGGCACTGGAGCCCAAATCTACAGGTGTGATGTCCAGGTGTGCTGTCCAGGTGCAGTATCCAGGTGCAGGGTCCAGGTGCCATGCAGAGTGGCTCACGCCTGCCTGAGCTGGGATGCTGAGTGTGCCCAGGAGTCCTGTGGCTCCCCACACGCTGCTGGATGTGGGGAGGTCTTCAGGTGTGGAAATGCACCTGCAAGGGACACCCTGGCCAGTCTCTTCCCCTTTCCTCTGTTTCTTCTGGCCACACAAAGCAGCAGGACCCACTTGCAACAGTGGGAGCCAAAAGAACCTTTTCTCCTCACAAGTCAGTTTTCTTGGGTGTTCATTTTGGTGGGCAAAAGCTTGGTTCATCCAGGCCACATCTCCAGGAAGAAGGGGACACAAAGCTGTCCTTTTCTCTCCTGAGGAAGATGAGCACTTGCTGAAGGGCCAACCCAGCAGGGTGTGTTGTTTCCCTCCTTGTGCCATGTTCCAGGCACCTGGGGATATAAAACTGTCAGGGTGGGGCCTAGGGATGTGGCCAGGGCCATCTGTCTGCTTCAGGGACAGCAGGAGGAAGGGTGAGCCTGAGAGAACCCACAGTTCTACTTGTGAGAAAGGGCTTCATGCAGGGCTCTCAACCCAGCTAGCACACCCAGGAAACCTACCAAGGCTCTTTGGAGAAACAGAGACCCCCCATGGGCACAGGCTCAGTGCAGGGATTGAGGGTCCCACAGTGGCTGAGGGAGGTCACCGAGGACCAGGACCCAGGAGGGGAGCTGGGCTGAGGCTGCATCCTCCTGGGTCTCAGCTTGGGATCCAGCCATAGGGTGGAAGCAGTGGCCACAGGCCAGGCGCTCTGCTCAGGTCCTGCCCCTGCCCAGGCCTTCAGATTCCGTGGTGGCTGTGGGCTCCTCATCCATAGCATGGAGCGCTCAGGCCCCCGAACAGGCCCGCACACCCCACGCAGAAAGTGCTCGTCCTCTGCCGCCCCCACCTTGGCAACCCCAGCATGCACGTGATGATCTCCCACATTCCGCCGCTGAGGAAACTGAGATTTCCGGGGTCATTTGACCTGACCCTCTCGCCAAGGTGGGGCTGCTTTCAAAACCAGGCAGTGTCTCCTTTCATACACACACCCCCACCCAGACACTGTACCCACAGGCAGCAAGGGCCAGCACCTTACTTTTATCCAGAGACAGAGGCTGAGAGAGATAAAGACAGCAGAGATGGAGACAGAGACTGGAAGGGCCACACGGCAGGCCTTCAGATTCTGTGTGCCATATTCACACTTTAGCCTGGGGCAGAGGCCTTGTAGCGCGAGGTACACAGTGCTAGAGCTGTGAGCACCCCTTATTGGGGCTTCTGAGAAGTGGTGACATTAGAGGAGGTGAGCCTGGTGTCCACTTTCCTTCTCAGGTCAAGTTGGAAATGTCGGGGCTGGGGAGATAGCTCAGTGGCACAAGTGCCTACCTGGCAAGTGCAAGGTCATGAGTTCAAACCCTGGTCCCGCAAAAAAAAAAAAAAAAAAAAAATGTCTCATCTGGATGTTTTCTCCATTTTTAAGAAAAGTCAAAGACATTACACTTCACAGCAGTAAAGGTGCAAATGAAGGTAACCAGCTGCCAAACCACTGGTGGTGACAGAAGTGCCTGCTGGGAGCAGAGTGCAGGGCAGTGGAGCCTGGGGGTGCACCAGCAGCAGAGTCAAGGGCAGGGGCGGGCAGCCACACCCTGGAGCTCACGTCACCCCCACACCCTCCAGGCATCACAACCACCTGGGTCACAGAGAGCCTCAGGAGAAGGGCATGCAGACTGCATCCCAGGGGGAAAGGACACGCTTCTCCCCACCTCTGCTGCTGTTAAGAGGCAGACAAGGGCATAATCATCCTGGATCTCAAGCGATGCCACCGTGCTGGCATGTGAGCGCCTCCTCTGCAGACCCTGGGCCTTCATTAACTACTATCTGCTACTCCTGAGACAGTCCTTAACCATAGCTGGGCCGTCGGCTTGGCAGGACATCCTGTGAGCGACACGTGGCTGCCGAACAAAGCCCTCCCACGTCCCACTGCAGGAAGACAGCCTCGGAGCTGTGGTTGAGAATGTGTGGACCAGGAGCACCGCCCACCTGTGGCTCCCACCTTTTTCTACCTTGGTAGAAAAACCAAGTACAGCTGAAAGAAGAATGTATGACCCTTTCACAAAGTGAGGTCCAAGGCGGGAAGGAAAAAAACCACAAAAGCTCACAGACTTTGGGGAAAAGACACCATGGCCAGTGCCTGCATCTGGGCCACTGTCTGTGCTGGCAGGGCGCAGGCCTTGGGCTCATGACTGCCAGCCTGCCCAGCTATCACCAAAAAACCTTGAGGAGCACTGCCCAGCGTGACTAAAAGCCTTGCTTGTCCAGCCAGGACTCAGCAGCGCACTGGTGTGCACCAGCACGACGGCCCCACCACCGCGCAGGTCCCATCTAGGAACCTGCCCAGCCCGGGGAAACTGCAGCCCCGTCACAGGAGCGCCTGCACAGCACGGTGCACCCCGAGCCTCCTCCAGCTCATGTTCAGGAGGTGCCCTCCCCATGCTGCCCAGCTGCCTCCTGGCCAGGGCGCTGGCCATCTCTGGAGGCCAAGCAGCTGAGCTTTCTTTCAAATGACTGCTGCAGGCCCAGAGGCTCAGCTTCCAGAGCTGCCGGTCACTTGGAGGCCACACATGAGCCGCACTGTCTTCTCAGGCCTGGAGCCACCAGCCATCCCTTGAGCGGAGCTGCTCCACCTGGGACACACAGCTGGCACCATGGCGCTTTCCTGGGGACACGTGGGTATTCCCACTGTGTAGTCATTAGGTATGAGTGTGCTGGGGGAAATTTCTGAAGGCCTGAAAAGTTTCCACTATGTCAGGAATAAGCTATTAAAAAAAAAATCCTTTCTTCCCAGTGAAGGAAAATAACCCCACATTTTGAAATCTCTTTCAGGCCAACTCTGCCCCCCTGGAGTCATCCCATGCAGTGTTCCAACTGCTGGGCCTGCAGGCCCCACCCCCTGCAGCCCAAGGTCTGTGGCCATCTCCCCACAATGTCCTGCAGGCAGCCACATCCACCACCTTCAGCCTGGCCGTGTCAGCCTGTGAGGATCCAGGGTCACAGGCTCCAGGCTTCTCCCTTCTCACATCCCAGGGAGCTGGCATGTGAGCACCCTGAAAGCCCAGAGGCCACTCAGAGGCCCCAGCCATCACCCGGCCAGGGCCCGGCCTGTGGACCCAGCTGTTCTTCCCCTCGCTGTCTGTCACCCTCCTCTCTTCTACAATTATTTTTAGATTTGGCAAGTGTACAGCGCCGAAGATACAATGTTTAAAAAGTCATACTTCCCATTCCTGGAGTCAGTGTTTTAGGGCTCACAAGGAATGTCTTGTCACGTGAGGGCTGAGGCACAGACATAGGATGGACTCAAACCATAGTTCATGAGAAAAGGAAAAGGAGGAAAGGAGTGAGACAGAGATACACAGAGCGGGGCCACAGCGAAGCAGAAGCACTGGACACGTAAGAAGGACCTGGGGCCGCTCTAGGTCGGCCCCTTGATTCACAGCAGGACTCAATGCAAGAGGTGGCGTTGTGGCTGAGGCCCACTGAGGACTCCCAGGGGGGGAGAGGAGAGGAAAGCAGGGCGCCTGAGGCTGGGGTGGAGAGACAGATGGGGCTGTGGTGGGACAGGCGCCCAGCACCACTGCCGGCATGGCTGTGACAGGGCAGAGGGCAGCGTGCACTGGCCCTCGGTGGGTAATTATCCTGGCTGTGGGGAGTAGCTGGACAGCCCAGAGAGAGCGCTGAGGCATTGTGTAAACTGCAAAGTGCTGTATAAATGCAAGTTGTTATTATTATTATGACATCAATATTTTAGCATTTAAATTACAGGGACAGTGCACTTATTATCAGCTTGTTTAAATACATATCTTGCATATTTAGATTTGCTTTTAATTTCATAGATGTTTTCGGCTACAAGGAGTCTTGGAATTATCTAGTTTAATTATTACGTGGAAACTGAAACTGGGAGGGTAGATTTCAACCAGTTTTCTCTTCCTACTGTAACTAGTTACAGGAAAAATATGATAAGCTATGAATCAAGAAAAACACCTTCACAGTACTACTTTCCAAAAAGATCCATGCATATGGACGTTTACATTAAAAGATAATCACAAAAACTGAATGCCTTCAACAATTACATAGAAGATTTTTGCAGTCAACTTGTAAAAGTCCATTTGTAGTTGTCGAATTTGTTCTTTCTTAACAAAAGTTAATTCATAACAGCTTTCAAAAAGAGAGAGCAAAGGGGGCTGGGGAGATAGCTCCATGGCATAAATGCCTGCCTGGCAAGTGCAAGGTCGTGAGTCTGATCCCCAGTCCTGCCAAAAAAAAAAAAAAAAGAGAGAAAGAGAGAGACAGAGCAAAAAAGAGAGAAGGAAAGAGAAAAGAGGAGAGAGGGAACAGGGGAGGTTGTGAAAGAAAGAAGAAAAAAACCACCAGCCAAGTCAGACATTCATCTTATATCCCATGCATGGATTCTCTTAAATCAGACATACTCTAAAGACAAGGTTTCTGATTTTCTATTAACTTTATAGCAAGTCATAGCCAAGAAAACACTTCTGAAATGCACCATGTTCAAAAGCTCCCTAAAATTGCATACTTTTAAAGCCAGAGAAGGCTACAATTATTCTTTAGTGACCACTTTATATCTCCCTGCCATCCACTTGAAATTAATCAAAATCAGATGAAAATGGGGTTTCTGGAGCTTTTTATTCTATTACAAGGTTATTGTTTAACTTTCTAATACTATATTAAAACGTACTTTAATAAAAAATCAAAGTAGAAGTCATTATATCTTGTGAGCTAGTACTAGAACACATTTAGCTAACCCACCTAACTTTTCTTGCTCAGCTCAATTCCAAGCAAATACAACAATGGCTGATAGTGCAGGAGGATAGACTAGGAGACAACTGGAAGAAAATGAAAAACAAACAAACAAACTATTGTAGTTAAATCTACCTACAGTTTTTTAAGCTTTTGATATTTGCTGGCAAATAAGTTTTGGCATCAAAAACATTTCCCTAGAAAAACACTCTAAAATCTTATGAATGACCAATAATTCTCAAGACACCCTGGCCTGTCCTTTAGGGCTTGTACATATTCAATACAGTGGCTTGTTTTTCTTCAGATAAAAGAGTAAAGAATGACTTATGAATATAAGCAAAGCAATAGGAACGTACACAGTCTCCCACATGTAAGGAGGGACTGCATGCAATCTGTTCACTCTGTCCAAATCCGGGAGTCAGAGGCGGGGCTTGAGCCTATGGCTGCAAGCACCACAGACATAAGGGAGGCAACTGCTAAAGCAATCAAGATGTCACCCACACGCACGGGGCTGCACAGCACAGCCCTCAAGTCCTCAGGTATCACACTGCTACCCTTCCAATAAAACCCCACTCAGTGCTCCTGACACCTGCAGAGCACACAGCAGTCCTTCCTGCTGGATCTCCTGCCCCGCACCTGCAGCAGCAGCACGCAAGAACGCAACACCACAGCCTGGCTGAGCCCCCATCTGCTGGGACCCCACCCACCTGCCTCCAGATTGCCCCCACCCATGCACAGGTGGAGGGTGAACCTGTACAATCACACGCAGTGGGCCAGCACACGGATGTCTTCTAACTCTCGAGCATCAGAAGCTTGATCAACTCAGTGCCATTTTCTGAGTCAAGAGTGACTAGACAGTGACCCACTGTGCCTAGAATGTGACAGAATTTCGATTCCTTTTGCTCATTGATGTCTGCAGCAGTAGTTAAATAAAAGATGTGAAGCAGTGATTTTGCTTCTTCATAACAAGTTCCGGGAAAATCAAGCAGTTGAAGAGAGAGTTAAAAGAGCTATCAACTAGAATCCGGACTCTTTCTCAGCTTTTGACATGTGGTTGTTATTTAATTTTAAAAATCAGCATTTTAACCTTTAAATGTCAGTTTGTTGCTTCTTAGGCACTTAACTTCTGATACTGTCCATGTCTTCATGGTCACTTAGAAAAAGAAAAGGGGTTCCGCAGCCTTGGCGCCTGCATTCAGGAGACCTGCGCACTGCAGGCAGGAGCCCAGGGAGCGGGCAGCCGCAGGGCAGCTCCAAATCCCTGTGCTAGGGCGAGGCAAAAAGTCCTTCGTGCGAGACTCAGCAGGCGCCTAGCACAGCTGCGGATTGGTGTCTGCCTGGAGCTTGCACTGAAGGCTTGCATCGTGGCTCTCACAAGCGCCACGTCCTGTCTACGGGTGTGTTCTCTCAGCCCGTGCCTGGGGACAGGCACAGTCCTTCCTCCTGTGCATCCAGGTTCTTAAACTCTGCTGTGGCAGGGAAGCTCCAGGACCAAGTGAAGACTGCCCAGGAGCCTGTTACAGGCCAGGGGCTATGTACCCCCATCAGATTCTGGAGGGCACACACTGCATAGCCACCACAGTGGGCACTGAATGGACTTGTGAAATAAAATATGACCCTGAAGCTTTTCACCGATGAGCTTTGACACCAGCCCTGCATCTTGCTCATGAAAGGAACATGAACTAGGAGTTAGGAAACACAGACCAGATCCCTTCTGTCACCAGCTACGTGTGGCACCGACCCTCCACCAGTGCTGCTGGCCACGCGCTGATGTGTGCAGAGGCGCATCCATGGGTCCAGCCCCTTGCTTTTCCAACTGTTCAGCTGGGAAGTATGGAAGAAGGAGCTTCAAAAG
>PVKN010001603.1:0-49778 GCA_004027915.1 Capromys pilorides
CATACCCCAGGATAGGCCCCTGATCCTGCTCTAGGGAGGAGCCAATCATATCCTAGGCAGGCCCAGATCATGCTCCAGGGAGGAACCAATTGTAACACATAATCCTAGTGGATCATGACTCATGTCTCAAACTCTAGAAGTCCCCGCCCCATGATTGTATGAGGCTTTGGGGGGACAACTAGACATAAACCATAACACAGGGTCACACTGCTGGCTCCCCAGGTGCAAAGAACTTGCTCCTCAATGTAGACAGGGCAGGTACGGGGCCTGAGGAACTGGGGAGAGGCCTGGGGGGGAGGGCTGTGGACCCAGAGCACCCTTCCATGCCAGCACCACACTAGCCACCTGCCAACCCAGCCAGCGCACCACTGGGGACCAGTTCCTGCTCTCCTCACCTCTTCTGTCCCTCTCTTCATCATCCTTTCAGAGTCTCAAGGAGTCCCCAGCATGGTGATGCTGTCCACAGCTCATGCCCTACATACACTGTCACGGTGAAGTGTCTCCAGGGAGTCCCTGGTCCAAGGCTTAGGCTCCAGCTTGAGGCTACTGAGTGTCTATGAGTGGACCCTTTAAGGGGACCATGGGAGGTCTTCAGATCTAGAGATACCCTGAGGAGCCACAAGGGGAGGCACGCCGCTCTCCACAGTCCACCAGGTGGCGCCTAGAGTAAAGGGCCCGGGACCAGGGACAGAAACCCCAAGTCCCGCGCGAGGTCAACCTCAGAGCTGGGCATCTCAGTTTGCCGCAGGGTGGAGGGCTGCTTTGCTTCCTGTCATCCTTCGCAGCCCACCGGGGACAAACATGACACCACTGGCCTGGCGAGGGGGCCCCAGGCCTTCTGGAGTGCTGGAGGTGACTCTTTGTAGGCGCCTTGGGCTGCGGGTTACTCTGCGTTGGGGGTCAGGGATTCAGGGATGCTCGGTGGCCAGAGAGGTCGGTGACCCATGGGGTTGGAGTACACGCGGGCCTCGAGGGGCGCTCCTGGGGAAGGGACGGCGCCTGAAGCATCTAGGACTTGGGGAGTACGAGAGGGGTGGGAAGAGATAGCGCCCAGCTCCGGGTCCGCCCCGCCCCTCCGATCTGGCCCCGCCCTCCGGCCCTCCGCGGAAGCCAAGGACAACGCGACAGTGGCAGCGCGGGAGCATCCATGGGAGTGGAAGCCGCCACCTTCTTAGCGCTATGACCCGCCGACCGGGTCTGAGCCCAGGTCGCGGCCCTGGCACCGCTGTCCTGAACGGGTCCTCTTTTCCACCTCAGCGCTCTGTGCTGCAAAAGGGCTACCTGGTCACCCTGCCAGCTGGGTCAACCACTTGCCGAAGAAGGAGGGGCTGTTTCCCAAAGACCACACGGACTGGGACAGGAGCTGCAGGTCCCTGTGGCCCCACAGAGCCCCCTGCCTCCACCCACCCGCTGGATCTGGGCACCCCAGCTGTGAAACAGGGTCCAGCCCTCTGCACCCTACTCCATCCCACTTGCCACCGCTGGCACCCCAGACTCATGTCCCCCTCCCCCGTGTGCCCACTGCCCAGGTGACTGTGCCCCCACTCAGCTGTGGCCCAGATAACAGCCACCGTTGTCTGATGCCTGGTGCCAGTCCGGGGCGTCTCCATGAGGCTGCCCCCACCCCGGGCAGGGAGGGCATTGTGCATTCAAGCCCTGGCACTATTAATAGCGCTCTTGGTTCAGGAGCTGCTATAAATACCATAGCCTCTCACACAGGCCCATTCAGGCGCCTGCTGGGCACACAATCACCCACACACTCGAACACTGAGGCTCAGAGCTGCCTGCTGGACACCCTGCCCACCCCTGCCCCCCAGGGCTGGGCACACGGAGGGACTCCCACCCATCTCCCTCCAAACAGGCCCAGTGCTGGCCCTGCACCTTCACAGCCGTCCGTGGCCCCGTGTCACTGCTCTAGGCTCTCTGGCCAGGAGGTGCCCTTCTGAGGCAAGCCTGCGTCCTTTGTCCCCTCATTCCTGGGAGGGCATGCAGAGCTCCACACACTGAGATGCACTCTGCCCCCAGCTCTCTGTCTGTGAAGTAAACCACCTGGCTCAGCACCCCAAAGGCTCCCCAGCCAACTTGTGATCTACCCAACAGAAGCCACTCCTTGCTTGGATCCCGCCACAGCCCTGGCCTGGTACTGCTAGGTCAGACTCTGAGGGTCGCAGGGGTCCCCACCCATCCTAATCACCCAGCTTAGCAACTTGAGGCTGGCCAACTCCCCCACACACAGAATGGACACTGTGGAATTTCTGTCTCACCCTCTCCATCCGGCTCAGCTCAGCAGGGTGACAGAGTGGCTGCCTGCCCCAGACCCCTCCCTGCTCAATAGCCTGGGCTCCCTGGCTGATCATAACAGGCGGCAGGATGGGGGCCGCAGAGCCTCTCTTATTGTGTAGAGAGGAAAAAAGGAAAACAACCCTGTTTACGGAAAAGGCGTGTCCACTGCCGCCAGCCAGTGGCCTTCCTGGGGGGACAGAGGCCCTTTGTTGGGAAAACAGGAAGCGAGGATTTCCAGGACCTGCCAGGCCACCCGCCAGCCTCCCGCCCTGGCTTCCGCCAATTCTCGAAGCCTCTGCCAGCTGTCAGCTGACTGTCTATCCATCCATTTTTGTCCATCCTTCTGGTTGTGATGCCTGACTTCCAGCTTGGGGACACAGCTGCATGTGAAGGCTCCTGGGGATCCCCTGGAGGATGCCTCCTGCCGAGGGAGGCACCAGTCTCACAGGCACATCTGGCTGGTGTTCTTGGGGTGCCCGATTTGGAGGAGCTGTCAGTGAGCAGGCATCTCAGGGAGATCCACTGAGAGCCTAGCCTAGCCACCAGCCAGGAAACAGGTGGGAAGGGGCCTTTGTCAGGTCACCATGACCAAGGTGCCTGAAGGTCACCAAGGAGCAAGGACCTTTGCTGGCAAAGGCCTGTGCCCCTGCTCCCCATCTGAGGACAGTGGCCATCTCGTCCTCGCTCCCTAGTACAGTATCTGGCCAGTGGCCCCAACACTGCTCATTGTTTGCTGGCTGGGCCCGCTGCGGTGGCACATGGGCAGCCACAGACTCACACCCATGGGCAGCAAGGGACGCCCCCAGGACAGCTCACAGCCTGTGTCCACCTGCACCCAGCAGTGTCTGTGGGGAGTGGAGGAGGCACAGCCTCCCTCCCCACCCCCAACATAGGCACGGGCCACAGCCAGGCTGCCAGGGCAGCTTGCCACAGCAGCTGTGCAGTGCTACAGGGTGCCAGGCACTGCAGGGAGCTGGGCCAGCAATGCTGTGTGGGGTGGCTGCCAAGGGCCCCTCTGAGCAGGTGCCACATGCAACACGGCCTGGGCCCCACGGGTCAGAGGCAGCCGGCGTGGTGCCCAGGCTCTATCTTGACCTTATCCCAGCTGGGTGGGGAGAGGAGTACACGGGCAGCATGGGGTGGCTGTCCAGGGCCAGTCAGGGACAGGGTGGGGGGACAGGTCCTGGTTTCCCTCCGCAGGCCATCACTGAGCACCTGCTGTGTTGCTGTCCCTGGGGCTGTGTCGCTAGGAGCTTGATGCCACAGGCACAAGCCACCTGGCCCACTGGTCAACCCCGTACGACCACTCAGCTTCCTCAACTTGTGGGCTCCATCTTCTGGGGTTTTCTGTTCCACTTTCTTCTGCTCAGCATCTGCTAATGCAAGGGGAAGGACATTCAGACACTGAACCTGCTCACACTAGGGCCTGGGCTAGGGAGAAACTGAGGCCTGCCCCAGTGCACAGACTAGGAGCATTAGAACTGGGCTGCACACACCTCTGACCATGACACGAGGGGCCCAACTTTGCAGGGTCTGGGGGTAGGAAGGGAGGTGAGATTGCAGCCCTACTCCAGCTGAGCTCCTTGGAGCAGGAGCCTGCCAGCCAGGACCTGGGCTAGAAGGATGCAGAGGGATGGACAGAGCACAGCCCAGCGGCCTGTCTGGATGTGTGAGGAGCCAGGCAGGCTGCCCCATGGGCAGGGCTTGCATTTACCCTGTGGGAAGCTGCCTGATGGCCAGGACGAAAAAAGAAGAGATCCCACAGCAAGCAGAGCGTGGTTCCCAAGGGCTCAGGGCAGCATGGCAGCAGGGAGGTGGACTTCAGCCATCCTCACAAGGATCTAGTAGAATTTGCTGAGCTGGGCAGGCAGTAGGAAGGTGACCCCAGGTGGGGTGAGGGGCAGAACATTGGTGAGGGCAAAGCTGAGTTTGGAGGACTAGACCTTGACATGGTGCCACCTGCTTCAGAGTCCAACACAGTACCTGGGTCCGCAGAGGGGGCTGTGGAGAGGCCCTGCTTGCTTAGAGGGCATTGACATACAGTCTCCGCACAACCTAGGGCCAGGCCAGTGCTCATGGTCAGACCCAGTGTCTGTGACCCCAGCCCTGCAATCTGAGTTGGACTCTGAGCTGGCCCCACCAAGCTGCAGTTCTGGGAGCCGGTGCTGGCGCCATGGCTGTCACTGTGAGCTGGAGCAGAAGCGCAATGCTGATCCCAGCCACAGGCCTCTGGGAAGGACTCTGGGGCTGTCAAGAAGAAATTAAAGTCCCTGTCATCTTGGGATTCCCTGGCTTGTGAACCCCTCTTCACCTTGCAGTTGTTGCAGGGCACACCCTGGGTGAGAGGGTGCATGCCGACTATAGGGCTTCCTGGAGGAGGCCCTGGGGAGCAGCTCCCCAGCCTGCCAGTATAGAGGCAGAGGTGTGTACACATGTTGGTAAGGTGTGCTTGTGTGTACACGTTGGAGTAGCCTTGCCAGTGGGGGCATCCTGGGCCACCGGCCCTGGCCCTGAGTGGCCCTGTTGCCCACAGGAACCCAGGTATGTGCCAAGGTGGAGGCTTGGGCTGCCCACAGCCTCACTGCCCATCAGGCCCCAGGAAATCTGGATGCCTTAAGTGCAGAATTGCCTTTCACGGGTTGCAGACTGCGCTGAGAGGCTGCTGGGATGCAGATGTGACCAGAGGAGATGGCAGGAGGACGGAGCCAGCCTACGGAAGGGTGCAGGTCCACAGAAACTGCAGGGTGCCAAGCAGGTGCCCGGTTAAGTCCTAAAGCCACCGCTGGGGCAGGGTCTTGCAGAGCAAGCTCTGGCCAAGTCTTCCAGGTTCCCCTACCTCACCCCCAGGGCCAGGGCCTCACCAGGAGCTGTGGCTGAGCATTTAGAGGGCACCGGGAGGATGCTGTGGAAGGATGGGCACATGGAGATGTCACATACTTGGAGACACAGGATAGTGGCAGCTGCAGGTGCCAGGGTGAGCCACCATTCAGTGGGCACAAAATCTCTGTCCAAGGACACCAAGGTCCTAGTGGTGACGGCTGCATGGCCCTGCACCTGTACTCAGTGCCGCTGAAGTACAAGCTTAAACGTGGTGCATGGAAAATTGTGTGTTATTTGTTTTGCCACAATCAAAACAAAACAACTGAGGTAGCATGGTGCAGAGTTTCCAGGTCTATGGTTGAGCAAATGCCACGCCCATGGCCCTGATGCAGAAGTGGGAAGCTTGTGACCTTACAATCCCAGGCTCCTGATTCACCTCGCAGCACAATGTCAAGGCAAACCAGGGTGATGACTTTGACACCTGACTTTCCATCCCTAGAAGGATGTGATGGTGTCGCTGGACATTGAGCAAGAAACTGTGAAAGGGAAAGGGTTCCGTATCTTAGACCTCTGACAGCTCTTGGTTCTGCTTTGGGAATGAGAGACTTCGGCTTCACTGTGGGTAGCCAGCAACACAACAGGAGGTTGAGGTGCCCACCAGGCTTCTGTCCTCGTGCCCAACTTTGCCAGCCAGAACCTGGCAGCTGTAGGCCAGCATGGATGGAGCCCCTTTCAGCCCAGGGGGTACCCATGGAGGAAAGTCAGTACCCGCAGGGCAGTACTGGAGACCTGGGGGCAAGGGACATGTCCTCTCTGCTGTTGACTGTGGATGGGCTTCTTGGGCAATTCTGTAGTAGGTACCTTTAGCAATTTAGCCATTAAAATGTGTCCTGTTTCCCCCATACTGGGAAGAGGAGCTAGAGTCCAGGGAGGCCTAAGAAGAGGAGAGAGGGCGGGGGTCCAGGGGCAGGGCAGCTTGATGGCCCAGAGGGGCCTTGCCAAGCTAGGCAGGTGCCCTGCCCCAGCTGTATCCCAGCCCCAGCATACATTGTATTATTATTATTATTATTATTATTATTATTATTATTATTATTTTAAAGAGAAATAAATAAAAAAAATTTCAAAAGATCATAGGAGGGTAACAATGATTAATACATCGCATATGGTTATCTTTAGTTACTCAGTTTACAAAATGTCAGCGTTAATTGACCAGGCAATATTAGCACAGATTTTTCAATGAACTAAGAGAACTTAGTAGTATGATTATCTTAACTATATTGTGTGTGTGTGTGTGTGTGTGTATGTGCATATATATTTTATATGTGGTTTTTGTTTCCTTTCCCTTTCTTTTCTCCGTCTCCCCATCCCAGTTTCTCTTTGTTTTTCAAGTTTCTTCACATTTCACACTCTCTGTTATACATTTTGGATCTTATTTACTCTTTCAGCTTCTAGCGTCAGGGAGACAATATGATATTCACATACATGCATCTGGTTTACCTCACTTATGAGCATGGCCTAGAGTTGCATCCCTTTACCTATAAAAGTCTTCAGTTTATCTTTCTTTATGTCTGAGTAAAGCTCCATTACATAAAAACACCCTTTCCTTTTTATCCATTCCTCAGTTGATGGACATTTGGGTTGTTTCCAATATTTAGCTATTATAAATTGTGCTGCTATAAACATAGGTGCACATATATCACTGTGGTAGGATGTTTTTAATTCTTCTGAGAAGATACCCAGCAGGGGAATAGCTGGTTCAGATGGGACTCCTCATCTGAGTGTTTTGAGGAATCTTCACAATCTCTGTACTGACTTCCCTAGGGGTAGTCTGCACTCTCATCAATGGCAGAAAAGGGTTCCCTTTCCCACAGCCCTGCCAGCATTTGTTATTGGTCGATGTCTTGATAATAGCCAACACTTCCTGTCCTCAGCCCTCAGAGCTCACACCAGATTTTGGGCACCAGGGATGTCTGGGGTCTGAGATGCCGGCTGCCCCAACCCCGGCTAAGCCAGGACGAGGTCCTAACAGATCTGCAGGGGAGGAAGCCTGAACCCCAGTGGGGCTAGACTCCGACTACAGCCCAGGACCAGGCACCAGCAGGCTGTTGGGGAAGGCCTGAGAGGCGGGGACAGGGGCAGGCACAGCAGCGGGGGCCGACCTCTGATGAGCTGTTTTGAACATAGCCAGGTTCTGCATGGCACTCAGCATCTCACTCACACATGGGCTCTTGCTCCTCCTTCAGATGCCCGCCAGCCTGCGGGCCTACTGTGGGGTCTGTGCATCAGGATGACCAGCCTATTGCACCCTAGAGCTCTTGCCCTGAAGTGGGCCACCTCGAAATAGCAGGGACCCCAACCAGCCTGGCCTGGGGCTTGAGCCCTGGATGTGCCCATTGAGACCACATGCCTACCAGCCAGGTGGGCCTGCAGCCATCCTCAGAGCCCTTTGTCCTGTGCCCCCCAGGCCTGTGCTGAGCCTTACCTGGGTTGGTTGCCCCTGGGCCCAGGTACCATGTGCTCAGAGTGGCAGGGCTGCCCTATGCACAGCATCTAGGTGAAAATAGGAGTATGGTGGTGCCTCTCCTTCTGGAAGCCTGCCTGGGCACCTGGCCAGTACTGAGGCTGCCCAGCTCTGCTGCCAGATGTTCTGTTGATAGATGGGTGCTCTGGGACCCACTGTACTCAGCTCTCAGGGGACAGGGCCACCCCCAAGAGGTTGGCTGTATGTGGAGTCCACAGCATGTGGCCCCCACATTTGGTCCCCCAGAGCTCTGGAAAAGTTTGGCAGGGCTGCAGGGGGCTGCAGTGCCCAGGCCCCTCAGCATGAGTCACAGGGCTGGTTGGGCACGTCCTTGCTGCAGTGCCCCTTGGTGTCTGTCTCAGGCCTCCGGATCTCACCTTGGGGCACAGCCCCAGATGACAGCTGTCTCCAGCTTGTGACCACATGCGCCGTGACCACGTGTGCCGTCAGCTCGCCCTGTTCCCCAGAGTTGTGGAGAGAACATAGTCATGGCCACTCCTCTGGGCCTCAGCCCTCAGGCTCCTGGTTCAAGGTGGAGCTGTACCCCCCTCTCCTCCTTTGCTAGAGGGTGGAAACCATGGACCCTCAGCCTGGCTCTGGAGAACGCAGCTCTCCCAGCCCCTGGTCCAGGCCCTGAAAGAGGACCTTGTCCCTGTCCCTAGTGACCTCAGGCCTGGCCAGGACTGCCAGGCACCCCTGTGGAGGCACCGGTCCAGGGCAGGGAGGGCCCCCCATCAGAGCCACACACTTCCCAGAGGTGAAAGCCTGGGAAGGGCCATGTCCGGGGCTGGAGCCAGGCCCTGGCCAACCTGGTTCATCACAGTGAGGCGTCCAGAGAAAGCTCAGGGCTGCCAAGGCTGGATCCCTGTGCCAGGGCTGGGGACAGCAGCAGGGAGGTGGCGGCCTGCAAGGCTGGAGCAGAGGTCTCTCCCTGGGGCACAGAAGGTTGTGTGGAGGCCGCAGGCTGCCCGTCATGGCACATGTCCTGCCTAGGCTGCCCTCCCTGCTGGCTCTGAGCCATAGCTGGTTGGGGACACGGTGTGCAGCAGGAATAGGGCGTGTGTTTGCTCAGGGCGCCCGAGTCGGCATGGGACAAGGGCCCATTGTGTCCTCAGCTGCCCCGCCCGCAGCCTGTCCACTCCACCCCCGCCCCATCCAAAAGTGCCCTGACCTGAGCCCCCATCTGTGCTGCCCCCTCCCCCGCAATCCTAGCTCGCATGCTATATTCCAGCCTGTGCGACCCCTGCCCTCCACCGTCACCCAGGCTGCTGTCCCCTCCAAAGGAGCTAAGGAGTAGGTCTCCTCACCTGCCATCCTGGCTCCCCAGCCATGATCCCTGGTGACACAGGGGCTGCTGGGGACCTTGGTGACTACCCTGTCCTGGGTCCCCACACTTGGCTATGCCAAAGCAGGACTCATAGCCAGAAAGGCCCTGTGCAGGAAGGGAACGGGACAATGGATGCCTGGATTTGGGGGTCTCCACAGTGCTCCAAGCCCAGCTGCATGAGGTCTCCTCTGCCTATCTACAAGAGCTTGGGTGGACAGGACTGCTAGTCTGGCCAGGTAGGAAACTGAGGTGGTGGTCAGCAGGACAGGCTAGGGAGGAAGGGGAAGACAGTGACCCAGTGGCCAAGGTTTGACCATGCAGAACCGGTCTGACCAGGTGCAGCTGTGTGCATATGCGTGCATGCGCATGTGTGTGCTCGTGTGCACGTGTGGGTGCCTGCTCACGTGGATGAGTGGACGGGGCCCAGCCAGAGACAGGCGGAACAGAGTCCACAGCCTGCGTCATGGGCATCGCCCTGGGGCAGCACGGTGGGCAGAAGGCCACCTGCCAGTGGTGTTTGCTCAGCTGGGGGTGGCAGAGCAGGTCCTAATGGCTGAGCCCCAGAGAGGGCAGTGTGGGAGGATGGCCAGGCTGAGCGAGGCACTCTTAGCCTTCACAGGCCAGGGATGCAGAGGTGCGGGGCAGCGTCTATGGGAGGGGGAGGTGGGTTTCCTTACCCCACCTTGGCTCTGCCCACCCTGCCTTCCAGGGCCCTGGGTTCACTGCTCAGGGGCCCAGATGAGGCTAAGCTTAGGTGCTCACTCTCAGATGTTCAAGGACCCACCTGGCTGCTGAGAACCTCGGCACAGAGTGCTGCCCCCTTCGGGCAATGGGCCCAGGCTGTCGGCTGGGGCGGACGCGCCCACCTGGGAGGGGTACCAGAGCTAGGTCGAAACCTCAAAATGGTGCGTCCCAGAAACCACGAGTCAGCAGTTCCTCTCCCACTGCCAGCAAAGCCACTCTGGGAACGCCTGAGGAGGGTGTGCCTGAGACTCAAGGCATCTCAAAGGCTAGGACAAAGATGGGTGCAGGGTGCCACGCAGCCCCTCTGGGCAGCCTGGCACCTGGGCCAGAAATGTGGTCCCTTCCCCTGGTGGGCCCCACCCCCCCCAAATTAGTGTACCTCCCCTCCTTCCCTGGTGTGAGGGTGCCCTGCCCAGCCCCCACCCCACTGATTGGGCAGAGTGGGACCCAATGACCAGCTTAGTTCCAGACAACAGGAAGTCTTGGGTGCATGGGACCCTGATGGGCCCTTTTTCTCTCCTTGGTCACTGCCCCCCGAAACTGGCCAGGGCAGGACTCTGGCATCGCTACCCATCCTCTCACCAGAGCTGCACAAGGGTGTGAAAGCATAGATCCTGAAAAGCTCCCAGTCCTCACTGGAGCAAGGCCCGCTCAGGACCACCAGTAGTACAGGCTCTGGGATGGGACATTCAGAGGGGCACAGTTGGGACCCTCCCCCCACACACACACTCATTCCTGACTCTCTCAGAAGCGATTCAGTCCTGGGTTGGGCTGCAGCCTTATCAGAGCCTGTGGGTGGTGGACAGAGAGCAGCTCCCCTAGGGCTGGCCTGGAACCTGCCAAGGTCAGAGCGGGCAGTGGCAGTGAGGACCAGAGGGGCCTGCAGAAAGGGGTGGGTTGGCCATGGGGAAGAGGAATTTTGTGGGGGTGGGGAGCCCAGGGAAAGTACAGAATTCCTCCCATTCTTTCCATTTCTCTGTGGTGACTCAGCCTCCTGGCTTCCTGTGGATTGCCAGGAACCAGAGGGCCAAGTTCAGTTCCCTCCCAGAATGAGGGTGCTGGGGTGGGGCCTTGCTTGGCTCCTCTCCTTTTCTCCCCTCCCATTCCTTCCCCTCCTCTCCCCTGCTTTCCCCTCCCCTCCCCTGTTCTCTCCTATCCTATCTTCTCCTCTCCCTCTCCCTCCCTCCCCTCTTCTCCTCTCCTATCCTTTCCTCTCCCCTCCCTTTCCTTCTCCTCTCCCCACCTCTCTTCTCCTCTCCTCTCTTCTTCCCAGGACAATGCCTCCTTCAGCTCTGCACAGGCTGGACCCTGATTCTGAGGGAAGGGCCACCAAGGCCTCTGACAGACTGCCTCAACCATGTGACTCAGTTGTCCCACTTGGGGTGTGGGTAGAGCTGGCAGGCTGACTTCTCCTGAGCTCCTCACCTGGACCATGACCAGGCTGGCAAGGCCCCAAGGGTCCAGCGCTTGGCCATTCCAGTGAGAGCCACCAATCTTCCTCTGAGCTATAGAGCCGACTCTGGGTCTGGGGTGGGCTCAGGGCTCTAAGACACAGAAAGGAGCTCTGGCAGCCAGGGCTGGGGCTACAGGTGCAGCTGGCTTGGCTCTCACCTGGGAATAGTTGTTACATGGGTGCACTGCCCGGGCCACAACATAGGTGGCCACAAGATGCTTCCAGGTCCCCCAGGCCACCGTAGCCCAGCCCTAGGCACTGGCACCTCCTCTAAGAAGCTGCAGCTTGGGGACCAGCAGGAGTGAGCAAGAGCATTAGGGGACAGGGCTTCACCAGAGGCTGGCCCTGCATTCCATTCCCCTTCATTCCCAGAGTAGAAAGCACTTTGCCATGCGCTAGAACCACAGCTCCCATCAGATGGCCACCACCAGCAGCAGAGCCTGGCCTGATGGGAGCCATACAGAGGGGCAGGGAGGCAAGAGCTCCTCACAGCCTTGGGAGCTTCTGCAAACCTCTGGGTGCTGAGCCGAAACTCTGGGTGCTGAGCCAAACCTCTGGGTGCTGAGCCGTTTAGGTCCTTCCTCCCTGTGCCCAAGGCCTAGGGGCCTAGTTGGCTCCTCCCCAGAACTGCTGGCTGCCCCCTGTGCCCAGGTGTGGACTCACTCCTCAAACTCAGGTCTGTTTCAGACCCTGGAGGAGAACCACCACATCTGAGTGTGCCCAACGCTTGACAGCACAGCCCTTCCAGAGGCCTGACCTGATCCTGGGTAGAGTTCACATGCTGGCAGTAACACCCCCATCTGAGTGCCCAGCAGGGCCGGCTGCCACCCACAGGATTCGCCCTGTCCCAAGTGCCTGTTCCTGCCAAGGCCGCCTTCCCTTGCCACCAGGCCTGACAGCAGCACCCCAGGCTGATGTGGGGTGCACAGGAGAGCCCTGGCCAGTATCCAGCATGTACTCACTGTGTGTGTATCCCCAAGGCCGCAAGCACACTGAGCTAGCCCCCTGGGGAGCACCCAGAGGGTGGCTCCACACCTGCCACCCCTAGGCGCATCCACAGCAGCTCAGAGCTCAGCCTCGTCCAAGCCTCCTGGGGCTCAAACCAGCAACTCCTGCCCTTTAGGGAGACCTTCTGGCTGGCTCTGAGCCTCACAGACCTGACCCCAACACCCAGTTTGCAAATGCTATGCACCCCCCACTTTTGTGGCTCCAGGTTTTGACCCAGCTGTGGAGCCCTGCCAACGCTCACCGGGATCCACCTTTCCCTGAGTGTCTGAACCCCGGGGTCCCAAGTGCTGCAGTGGAAGGATAAGAACAAGATAGTGCTGACCCCTTGGGTGCCCCAGTCAAGGGAGCCCGGGCCCCCGTCCGATCCTGACCTTTCCAACGGTCCCCACCTGGAGTTGAGACTGTGTCCGTGGGAGGGACATGCTGCCCTGTACTCTTAGCCCCATGTGGACCTGCCAGACCCCAGGAGAAGCTCAGGGTCCTGAGGTGGCCCAGCTCCTGGGACACCGGCTGCTCCCCCACAGCTGGCTCATCCTAGGGAGCCCTGTGATGCTTCCCATCTGTCTCCACCTTGTCCTCATAGCCCTACTGGCCACCATGAGTCCTCATGAGGTGGCAGCATGTGGCCCAGCCCCAATGCAGGAGACAGCCAGGCCCTGACTAGAGGCCAGATCTGTGGCGCACAGGGCCACCCTCACCCCACTGTTGGGCCCCAGCCCGGCTTAGGGACAGCAAGGCCACAGCTCTCTGGGTGGATGGATCCAACTGGGGTGGGTGGGCCAGTGTCACCAACTCTGTCACTGCATGCAGCAAGAGGCCCTCGACAGAGCCAGGGCTTAGAACCTGATGCCGGATGGAATCCTCTTTGTTTTGGGGCGGATCTTTTTCTGCCAAGGACAGGGGCACTGCCCATACAGATGGGCAAACAGTCCTCAATGGCAGAAGGGAGCATGCTGAGGCCTCGGGACGGACTGGCCCTGGGCCCAGGTGTTGGTGTCCAGCAGCTTCTAGGGTGGCTTGCCTGGGCCAGAGTTCACGCAGGCTGCGACCTCTGTCTCTGTGGAGCGCTCCCAGCCCAAAACGCCTTTGGTAAATCATTGCAAAATCCCTGCCAGCTTTTCTGGCTCCTCTCTCTACCAGGTGAGAGGTGCTGCTAGTGCAGGGACAGACAGCAGTCTGGGCAGACAGGTAGGACAAGTGGCAGGGGCCTGGGGCTTTCTCACTGATCCCAGGTAGGGGCTAGGCCCAGGCTGGGGTTAGAGCCACACAGCTCCCAGCTGGGAGTCTGGGCACAGTCTAGCCGGGAGTTAAGGGCTGAGGTGGTTTGTCTGGGCAAGCCCCCCTGCTCTTGTGGTGGGAGCTGGGGGTGGGCTTGGCACTGCTGGAACTGGGACTGGCCCTGATGGTCGAGATAAGAGTGGCAGGTGGGGTTCTGGTGGGGAGGTGACTGAGCCACTGGCCTTGGGGGGTCATGAGGGGTCCTTGAGGGATCTCGGGCAAGACTAGGCTGGAAGAGAGCATCAGAGATGCTCTGGCTAGGCTCAGCAGGCCTGGGGGGACTGATTCAGATAGGAGAGGAGGTCCAGAATGGCCTGAGGGAGACAGGGCCCTACAGCTGGGGGAGGTGGGGGACATGCCTTGTGTGGAACCCCCTACCCCACTCTTCTTTCACTGTCCCAGCCAGCAGTGAGGGTCTCTATGTGTATATATGAAGTGTGTGTGCACACGTGTGTGTCAGCTATTGTGAGTGTGAGCACCTTCCAGGGAGGGGGGTGTGGGGGTGTGGGGCTCCCTCTATCCAATCCTCCCTCCCTTCCTAGTCCAGAGAACCAGCCTGCTCCTGTTGCCACGGTAACAGCACAGCCCCTCCCACCAGCAGGACAGGGTGACCTGGTGGGGCTGGCTGCGCCTGGAGTTCCGTGTTTCCAGGGCCAGGAGCCACCAGAGGACAGGCTCGAGGGGGTTGGGCCAGGCTGCAGAGCTCAGGAGAGACGCCTACTCAGAGGAGGGCAAGCGGGCGAAGGCCAGGCAGCCTGGGCAGAGGGTAAGCACTGTGGAGATGCCCTCGGGCCCACCCCGCGCCCTTCGCTGGCCACGCCCCCCGGGGGGCGGTCCTGGCTCTGCAGTTTAGGGAAAGGGCTGTTTTCAAGGCCTCCCAAGAATTGTGAGGGGGGGGAAAAAGAAAAAAAAAAAAAAACAGGTGGGACCGGTGCCCTGCCGAGTGACTCTTGGCTCAGAGCCACAGATTGGGTGCCCTGGGCACATGGGCCGAGCTGTGGCCAGTCCTGGGTAGCTGTCAGGGTCACCCGGGGACACAAGGGTTTCCGATGCAGCCCTCAGACCACGGCAGTCTGAGTGGCTGCAGTCAGAGAGACCCGACTCTCACCAACCCGCTTATTAGGGGAGACAGGGTCTGGAGGTCGGATGATGGGATGATAGCGCTGGGGCGGAGGCAGGAGCCATTCTGACTTGATTCCTCACGGAGCCCTCGATAGGCTCACAGCTCTGCGGACGCATGCACAGGCAACAGTGAACCCACAACACAACACTGTCAAGAGAAAGGCCGCCTGCAGACTCCCACGCCTGCAGTCAGATACCTCTTGCCTGGCCCTGTTCTCCATATCAGGCTGTGGACCCCTTGCCACCGCGTGCCGAAGACTTTAGTCACCTTCAGAGAGAGAGGCAGGAGAGTCCAGCCTGGGTGCAGGGTGTGCACAGCACAGCCAATTTGGAGGGCTAGATACTGAGAGCACAGCTCAGGAGCCCAAGGGACTGGAGTGGGAGCCTCTCCTCAGACTGTGGTCCCAAGGGCTCATGGCCAAAGCCAAGAAGCTGGAGAACACTGGTCTGGAATTCGCATGTGGGATGGGGGCCCAGCCCCTCCTAGCTGCTGAACTGGCCAGCAAAGTCTGCTGTGGTTTCCACCCAGCTCCCCAGCTCCAGAGCCCCAAGGTCTGTGGTCCAGCACAGCCTGAATGCCCAATAGGGTGGGTCTCAGGGAATGGGCTGTTGCCGCCTCTCTGGCAGGACTCTGAGGGACTTGACCCCCTCTGGGGACTCTGTGCAGACCAGGGTGTGGCCATGACTAACCCATTTGGCTGATCCATAGGCCAAACACAGAAGAAAACCAGAATCCTCCTCAGGTAGGAGGAAGGTGGTGCGGCAGGCTAGAGGGGCACATTGACGCCCAAGGTGTGAGCCTTGGGCTGGGTTGAAGCACCAGAACAAGGGAGGGGCGTGGCATTCCGTGCCACTAGCAGAGCCTCAGGGATGGTGTCTGCAGGGATGGGGACAGGCTTGGGGCAAGGTGGAGAAGCAGAGAAAACCTCCCAGGCAGGCCGAACTCAGGGTCACCCCATCTGGCCCATGGAACATCTGCTGCAGTGGTAAGACCCTGGCATAGATGCTTACTGGGGACAATGGTCCCCCCTCAGTCAGTCAGCCTCTGAGGACTGCAGAGTTGGCAGGTAGCCAATCACATCTTCAGTCCTGAGCTGCTTGGACCAGTGACCTTGAGCTGAGGTCAGCTACCGGGTAGGCCAGGTCACACCACGCAGTTAAGTCTGGTCTAGAGAGAAGGTGTAGGTGGAAATCAGGGGCTTACGCCCCTGACCAGAGTCCAGGACCTGTCAGAGGGCAACTGGACGGTGCCAGATGATTGACAGGCTGACGGCCCTCGGGCACAGACTAGCAGGGGCGGCCCAACTGGGCTGTGGGTGCCAGGTCGGTGCCAGGCTGTGGAGGGGGCATTCGAGATCCCACCCGCCGCCGAGCTGCGTGTCTCGGGCCACTGAAGTCGGGGTCTCAGCCGGTAAGCGGAGTCCCCACGCAGGCCACGTGTGCGCCAGGGAGCGCGGGGCGCCAGTGACGCACACACGATGTGTGTCACCGCATGGCCCAGGGCGGTGCGGGGGTCCTTTACGGATTTCCGCGTTTCCACGGCACCCAGCTCCCGCCGCCCACCGGGCGCCCAGCTGGAGAAAGGCGCGTGTGTAACGCCGGCCCAGCGGTGACCTTTCCAGGAGAGGCGAGGGGGCGGCACCCTCTAGCCCCGCCCCACATGCCCGCCACCATTGGCTGGAACCCCAGGTGTCCTTTCAAAACCTCGGTGCCCATTGGCTCGCGTGCCCTCGCCCGGAGGCGTAGCGGCCCGTACCCACATCAGAGCTGCGCGTGCGCACAATGAGTGAGCGCGGTCAAGGCCACGATACACCGTGTGCCTCCGCGACTCTACTATGGCAATCTAGTCCCCGCAGCTTGGCAGACCCCGCCCGCGACGCAGCCTTCGCAGACTCTACAAACGACTCTCGGCTTCCCTCACCGTCGCCTCGCCGGCTGCAGGTGGCAGCGCTGCGTAGGCAGCCAGCGGAAGGGGGCGGGGACTCGGCGGGGCCGCCCCCGCGGAGGGATTCGCGCCACAGCGGCCCAAAACCCCGGGGCGAGGCGGCCGGGGCGGGTGAGCCGGTCGACCTGCTGCGCTCTTCGCTGACTCGTGCGGCGCGGCCGACTGTGCCGCGCGGCCGCCTCGCTAGCGCCCACCTCGGCCCCACAGGCCCAGTGTGCGGCGCGGCCCGGGAGGCCGCCGTCCCGCGTCCGCGCCGGCCGGGAGCGAGGCGAGGCCGCCCGCGATGCTGCTCTCCAAGTTCGGCTCCCTGGCGCACCTCTGCGGGCCTGGCGGCGTGGAGCACCTCCCGGTGAAGCTTCTGCAGCCAGGTACACGCGCGGCCGACTGGGCTAGCGGGCGGGTAGGTGGGCAGGCGGAGTCCCTAGCTCGTACCGACCCGCCCGCTCTCCACAGCCAAGGCGGACAAGGAGATCTTCGAGAAGCTGTACCAGGTGGGCGCCGTGCTGGGTAGCGGTGGCTTCGGCACGGTCTACGCGGGTAGCCGCCTCGCCGACGGGCTCCCGGTGAGTCAGGCGCCGGGCGGACCGGGTTTGTGCGCCGCGCCTCGCCACGAGACTGACCGTCCCCGTCCCCCCACAGGTGGCCGTGAAGCACGTGGTGAAGGAGCGAGTGACTGAGTGGGGCAGCCTTGTAAGTGCGGGCGGGGCTCGCGCTGTCCCCAGCCACAGCCGGGCAGTGATCGCCGTGTCCTCTCTTACTGCCCGATGCTGATCTCGGCATCTTCTCACCGCCTGCTGTTGGCCCCCCGCCCGTGCAGATCCCCGTGCCCCTCCCTACTTAGGCCGTCCTGACCCCTGCCCCATGTGTTCCCAGGGCGGCGCCGTGGTGCCCCTGGAGGTCGTGTTGCTGCGCAAGGTGGGTGCGGCAGGAGGTGCGCGCGGCGTGATCCGACTGCTAGACTGGTTCGAGCGGCCCGACGGCTTTCTACTGGTGCTGGAGCGGCCCGAGCCCGCGCAGGACCTCTTCGACTTCATCACAGAGCGTGGCGCCCTGGAGGAGCCTCTGGCGCGTCGCTTCTTCGCGCAGGTGCTGGCTGCGGTGCGCCACTGCCACGGCTGCGGGGTAGTGCACCGCGACATCAAGGACGAGAACCTGCTGGTGGATCTGCGTGCGGGCGAGCTTAAGCTCATTGACTTCGGCTCGGGCGCGCTGCTCAAGGACACTGTCTACACGGACTTTGACGGTGCGCATCGTGGGCGGGGTGCCGCGGTGGAGAGCGGTGGTGGGGAGTCGGTGTGACGCAGGGCGGGCTTGGGGCTCCCCTGCGTGCGTGCGCGCATGTGTGCGTGTGCGCGTGCATGCGTGCTGCGTGTAGAGCAGAGATCCCCGCATTGCGGAGCTGGGGAAGCCGGGACTCCCGCCCCCTCCCTGTCTCCAGTCAGCAAGGGTGGAATGGGGGGGGGGGGGTCTTGGCGGCTCGGAGTTGCTTCTGTTTGTTGTGAAACCGGAGCTCTGGCTCATGTGACAACTCCTCCTCTGTCACCCCGCCCAACTCGGGTTTTTCCAGGGTGATGACTAGCAGGATTCTGAGGTTGGATGGGGAGGAGTTCATGATCTGAGTACACAACCCTGATTACCTCGTTGTTTCTTTAGGCACTCGGGTGTACAGCCCCCCCGAGTGGATCCGCTACCACCGCTACCACGGACGCTCAGCCACTGTGTGGTCCCTAGGAGTGCTCCTCTACGACATGGTGTGTGGGGACATCCCCTTCGAGCAGGATGAGGAGATCCTGCGTGGCCGCCTGTTTTTCCGGAGGAGAGTCTCCCCAGGTGCTGACAGGGCCCTCCCCAGATGCCTAAGGGAGGATCTACCCAGAAAAAGGCAGCGTCCCTGGGAACCAGGCCCCTCCCTGACCCTCTCCTCTGCCCGCAGAGTGCCAGCAGCTCATCGAGTGGTGTCTGTCCCTGCGGCCCTCGGAGCGGCCTTCCCTGGACCAGATCGCAGCCCACCCCTGGATGCTGGGGGCAGAGGGAGGCGCCCCTGACAGCTGTGACCTAAGGCTTTGTGCTCTGGACACAGAGGACGGGGCCAGCACCACATCCAGCAGTGAGAGCTTATGAGAAGGGACTGGGCTCCCTGGAGTAGACTTCGTTGCCTGACTCCTCTTGCAAAGCAGTGACCTCTGATCCCTGGTGACCTCTGCCCTTGGCACCGGCCTTGTTTCCTTTGCTTTGAGTGCCTTTTTGAACGCTGCTCCATAGGACTGAGTCTGTCCAAAGATGGCTCTGGGCAAAGCGAGGTCCCACCTGCCTAGGGTGGATACTTGGACTAGAGACCCCTGCAGAGCTGCTGGTTCCAGGAGGCAGCCTTCCCATGTGACCGCATCCGGCCTGGAGCACTGGTGGTAGGCGCTGGCTCCCTGTGCCCACCTCCCACCTTTTCTCATGGTGTCCTCCGGGCATGCCCACGCACAAGCAATGCAAGTTGGGCCCCTGCCGCCCACGCCTCAAGAGCTATGTCCTCATGCTAGCGTCTTATTTATGGTGTGATTCCTTTGGGCACCTGCCCACTGGGGCTATTTATTGTTTAATTTATTTGTTAAGGCTACTTCCTCCTGTAGCCCTGCCTCAGGCCCCTGTGGGTGAGGAGAAGAGGGGGAGCTGTTGGTCCCCACCTTCTTCCCTTCCCTGCCTCTGGAGGAAGAATTGTACAGTGGCTAACTTAAGGGGAGTGGGTATCCCCACCCTAGGCCCTCTGCACTGGGGGTGGGTTTTAAATTATTGACCGTGTACAGTCTGCTTGCTGACTCTGAAAGTTGGGGTGGAGGATAAGAGTCCCAAGCCCTTAATTTATTTTAGCAGCCCTGTTTCTGTGACCCCGGTGTGAATAGGCATCGGGAAGGGGGGGGTTCTTTTAGTTCAGAAGTGTGAAATGTCTGGAGATCATATTTTTTATACAGGTATTTCAATTAAATTTTTTTTTTTTTTTTTTTTTTTTTTTTGTATATAACATGTTTCTGTCTTCTGGAGGCCTTAGACTGGGGACCTTGCAGGTGTCCTGTGGGAAACTTGTCCTGGGAGACCAGAGGGCTTTGGGGACATGGGCAGGCAAGAGGAGGCTATCTGCCGATCTTCCAGCCTACCTAGTTGGCTGACCTTGACACCTCCAGGCCAGCTGGGACTGTATCCACCCTATACACTAGAGACAGGTTGGTGGAGGGGCAGCAGTGCCAAGGCCAGGGCCAGACTGGCAGAGCCTTATTTCCTGCAGCAGTTGCCCTGAGAAGGGCAGCATCTCATAGCAGCTGGGCCTCTGTGACTTCCCAGTGCCCAGAGGGTCTCATGGTTGGTCCCTGACATGGACTAGGCTCCCCCACCTGCTAGCTGTAGGGTCCATGCCTACTCAGCCTCCTGCGCATCTGGCTATCCCTCTTCCCTGCCCATCTCTGCATCTCCTGCTGCATCCTCCCTCCCTGTGTCCACCCACCCACTCGGTGATCACACATCTCATCTGCTGGGGCTGAGTCAGGGCCTGGGAGGCTGTCTTCACACTGAGTCACCAGCCCCTCAGCCCTGGGATACTGAGAGCCTACTGGTCAATAGACGCTTGGTGTGCTTTGGAGTTAAAAATGCTCAGAGGGTAGCACCGAGACACTGTTGAGGGAGGAGAGCAGGGTCACCTGTGGGTGTGTGCACCAAGAGGTGGGGTGAGAGACATGGGATCCCAAGTTCCCCAGTGAGAGGAGGAGCGCCTAAGGCCCCTGCCTTCCCACCATATAGGAAGAACCTGAGTGTCCAGTCTGTGGGTCAGGCCTTCCCAGAACAGAGTCCTAGCACCACTCTGAACCAAGGGAAGGTCCAGCAGCAACGCCCTGCACTAGGGTAATGTCACCAGAGGCCAAGGCCTCCTGGTCTCAGCATGCCAGGAACTAGGGCAGATATAGGTCTGACAGCATGCAGGATGGCTGGGAGGTCACCGGTGGACTTGAGGGATGCTAAGCCATAGGAATGGTGAACCTGGGTGTGGAGGGAAGGGACACAAGTCTAGGTACCTCCAAACTAGTGGTCATGACTATGGGCTGGGTTCTGGGGGTAGGTGGAGCCCAGCCAGCCCAGACCCCCAGGAAGAGGGAGGGGTCCCCTCTTCTTAGCATCCCACCCCTTCCCTGTAACCCTTAAGTCACAGAGCACTTCTTTCCCATCCTGTCTGCTAGCACAACCCAGCCTAGAGGCACCCCTCAGCTTCTCTGGGCAAGGGCTCCCCACCCATTTTGCCTGTGGTGATGCAGCCAACAAAGGCAGGAGGAACCTTGGGAAGATGCCAGGACATGACCACCTCCCCGTTGCCATGTCCTATGCCAAAAGCTGCTAAGGCGCAAGGGTGAGAGCAGAGCCAAGACCCTGAATGGGCACAAGATGCTGGGACCTTGAGCCCCAGGATGACGGGCTGGGGGCCTCAGATGCAACCCACCCAGTCGCTCAGGTAACTTCTGTAGCCTCCCAGCTCCAGCTCACAGGAGCAGCCATGGAGGTACCCCAGCTGTGAGTCCAGAAAAATCCCAGGTCTGGAGACAGGCAGAATTCCAGAGCTGTATTTCAAGTTGAGATGCCAGGAACACAAGCTGTCGGCTCTGCGTCATGATGACGATGTATGTGAGATAACTAGGAGGAGGGTTTATTTATCTTGGCTCACTGCCTAAGGTCAGTCCATGGTGGCTTGGCTTGAAGTTTTAGCCTATGGTGCCACAGGACATTGGGGCTTGGAGTGGGCACCTTATCCTGTCCTGGCTGCTCTGGGCCACTTCATGGGGGACAGCCCCTGGGTTTTAGGGCACCAAACCTGCCCACCCTGCATCCTGAGAGGCCTGGGTGACCCATTTGCCAGGGCTCAGCAAAGGCTAGTTTAGGTTGTTCCCCCCCACCCCCATGCCAGGAATCCAACTCAGGGCCTTATACTTGCCAGGCAGGCACCTGTGCCACTGAGCTAGATCCCCGGCCTGGTTCAGTCTTAAGTGGTCACTCAGCCCCTCATCCACAGACTGCAGCCCAACAGGGTAGCAGCACCCTTGGCCACCAAGATCAAACTGCACTCAGGTTTTCGGGGCTCATAGGCTCGTAGTGATAGCACAAATGTACCTCTAACACCCTGGCAGAGAGCCAAGGCTTGTGTGCAGCCCGCACCTGGCCCTCTGGAGCCACCTAGGATCCAGGTGAGTGGGCATCGCACAGTGCCTCTTGGGCCAGAGTGGGACCCTGTAGCCCTCCAGGGGCCCGCAACCCGGCCATGTGGGCATAGGAGGCTGGAGCCTAGAGATGGGGCGACCTCAGCCCTGCCATGCCTTCTCCAGGTTAGGAGTCCTATTTTGCTCCTTTCCTCTTCCCATCCCCTGCCCAGCTGCACTCCTCCCCCGCTTTGTACCAGGTCTCTGATTATTCTCTGCTGGGTGAGACCCTGACATCATGGAACCTAAAATCTAGAACTTCAGCTAACTTTGGATCGAGTGTGTGTGTGTGTGTGTGTGTGTGTGTGTGTGTGTGTTACTGGGGATCAAACCCAGGGCCTTGTGCATGCAGAGAGGAACTCTACCACTGAGCCACATCCCCAGCCCCTGATTTTGTGTCTAAAGCCATCTCTTAGTTGTGATCTGGAAACCTCTGTTCTTGAGGGGACCTTAGACAGGCCTGGTCCTCTACCAAGAGTGAGAAATTGCTGTTTGCTGAGTCACAAAATGGCCCAAAGCCAGCCAAGCCCCTCGCCTGTCCTGTGCTCTCAAGGTGGCAAAGCCTGGCTCCAGGGCTGCTCTTCCTGCCACCACAGTGTCCTCCCTCACTGGCCTCGTCATCCACCGGGCCCATGGCCAACACAGCGTCTCCGTGGAGCCAGGGCACAGACTGTTTCCAGAACCAACCTCCCGCAGTGGGGGCCTTGCAGAGGCAACTCCAGAAGTACAACCTTAGTAGGCCTTGATGGCAAAGCTACATGCAAGGAAAAGTGATTTCCAGGCCCCTGGGAACCCTAACCTCAACAGCACTGGAGGAAGCACAGGGCACAGCTGCAAGCTCACACCTGGCTATGCCACACAGAGCTGTTGGGGGGGGGGGGGGATGAGGAGCTGGGCACAGACCCAGCCTGGGTCACAGTGACCCACACATGGCTGTCCTGTGCCAGGCTGTGGCTGCTGGCACCGAACAGAACCCTGGGAGGAGGGAACCTACAGCAGAATACCCTGGCCAGAGGGCCTCTGCATGGAGCTACAGGGGGCTCTTGGGGTCACTGTGAGGGCATCATGAGGGAGGAGACGGAAGCCTAGGGAGGCCTCCTCACTCTTAAGCTGGGCAGAGGCTGAGGCATGCAAGGCTCTAGGGTGTCCGGTAGGTCCCACTTCTCTGCAGTTTCGGGTGGGGTGCAGCTGCGGCACGTGGCTTCCAGGAGAGGTGGATTGCACAACCGAGACCCCTCCCGCCTGGGATTCCTGGCAGTCAGGCGGGCTGGGAGGCGGGGCAGGTCACTGGAGCTCAGTGACAGTCCTGTCTGCTGCTGGCCCAGCACCTGTAGGAGGCCCCTCCCAGGAGGCTGCACTCCTGAATGCACAGGCAGGGGCCTCCCTTAAGTGAAAGTCACTTCTGCCAAACACTGACGGAGCCAGGTTGGGAAAACTGAGGCTTGGGGAGGGCAGGGGACCAGCCAAGGTTGGGCCCTGACCTCTACTAGGAGGGAGGATAGGCCTGGGAATTGGGCTGGCTGAGCCCTGGCCCCTGGTCCCTTCTGCCCACTGGTCTCTACCACCAGGTAGGACCAGCCAAGATTGAGAGACACCCTAGACCCAGCAGGAGATGGGGCTATGCCAGGCTGCATGGTCACTGCTACCCAGCCCAGCTACAACACTTTGTCTAGGCTCTGAGGAGCTGGGGAGGGGAGGCACCAGCTTGAGACCTCTAGTCTCGGAACAACACCACTCTCTGTGTATCCCTTGAAGTCTCCGTGGCACTGCCAGGCCCTGCAGAATGAGGGAGGTGCTCCTCAGGTGGCTGGGCCTGCACCTGCGCAGTGCTCAGTGTCCTAGGACCCAGGGACCAGCTCAGCCCAGGCTGGGTTCGCTCTAAACCGAGAGTCAGGAATCTGGGCCCCTGGCTGCGGCCCTCAGCTGTGTGATCCGGAAGGTAGGACCTTTCTGGGCCTCTGCTTCCCACCCTGTGGTGCTGCACAGAGACCCAGCCCAGAGGCCAGCAGTCGGTATCCTGGGCCCACGCAGCTGGCCCTGCAGGGCACCCAGAAGGGCCCTCTAAGGCTCCTGCTCTTTATTCTGTTTTTTTTCACATCTGCTTTACTGGGAGGAAACTGAGCACCCCCACTCTAGGTCTCCACCTGCCTGCTGGAGGACAGGGACCAAGACATCACTTGGCACAGTAATTGTCAACGTGACAGAGGCAGGCCCCGAGAGACAGCATGGCCACTCTGCAGATGTGTGGAGAGGGGCTGCAGGGAGGGAGCCACACACACAAAGCCTAGGCAGGCACTTGAGCCCAGGTCTTCCGGGGAAACAAAGACCAGCAAGGGAGGGTGGTAGAGTCCCTGTCCAGCACAGGCACCAGGCCAACTGGAAGCTTTGTCCAGGCTCTAAAACTCTTGCAAAGGGAGGAGCTGGCCCTGAGGTTTGCTCCTGCCAGTAGCTTCCAGCCCCTCCAGCCAGGGCAGTTGAGTGGAGGGCAGGAGTACCAGGGATCCAGAGGGGCACTTCTGGGTGCCGTGGGGCAGAGGGGAGCACAGGGACCTGTGCCCCTGCAGCAGTTAGGGCTGCGATAGTGTCTGCCTGAGGCACAGGACTTGCTTCTAGCAGACCCTGGGTCCCAGTGCACCCCTGCCCCTCTCAGGCCGGGTTACAATTTTCTGTTCTCCTCTTTGCAGGGGACCACCACAACCCAAAGGCCCACAGAGAAGTGTGTGACCCTGTCGATGTACTCACAGAAATGTGTGCATGGCCGTGCCTGTCAGGGAGTGTGCTGTGGATGTGCAGTGTGTGTCCATGCGCCTCTGCAAGTGGATCCTTGTGCATAAATGCATGCCTCCTTGGGCGTTCATGCGCTGTGCCTGTGTGTGCTCCAATGAGAGTCTGTGTGTCTGTGTGTGTGCCCTATGTGCACAGGTGTGACAGTTTGTGTGTACCTCTGTGCATGCGCCTATGTGCATATGTGTACATATGTGCCTGTGTGGCTGCATGTGTGCACATAAGTGTACCAGAGAGCTCCACTGGGGCTGCACGTATGTGTGCCTGTGTGGCCCCAGCCCAGCAGAGCTGCCCCAGCCCTGAGCATTCTCCCTGCCTGCCCAACGCCTCATGCTTGGTGACTCAGGTCCTCAGGAAGGGTGCACTGGGGCACTTCCTGTGACAGTGCCAGTGGGAGTGAGCCTGCAGGGACGGGGAGGGGCACTGACAGCAGAAGTGACCTCCTAGCGGAGGGAGACAGAGACAGGAGGGGATTCCAGGACCCCTGAGCAGCCCTGTGAGCAGAAGGGACATGAACTAGAGCACCAAGGACAGTGGGAGTGGGGGTTCTGAGCACCTCTGGGTCTTGTCCTGGGCCCATTGTCCTTTGAGGGCACTCAGAGTCCCCGGAGTTTGGGGTGGGTTCCAAGGCACTGGCAGGGAACTCCAGTAGGCTCCTGGAGAAGCCTGAGGTCCAGGACTGGGCTTGGTGACTGATGAAGAGGGGCCAGGTGGCCAGGGCCCCTCAGGGTGGGAGGTAGAGCAGCAGCCTGAGGTTCGAGGTTTGAGGGTCCAGCCATAGGCTGTCAAGGGCTATGGGACGGTGGACATCCTGGCCCACCCACTTCATGGCCACCTGGCAGGGACAGGGCCAGGCACCTGTGTGCTCCAATGCCTGAGTCTGTGGTGGCTAGGAGGTAGTCAGTGGACTCTGCCTAAGTGGACAGGGACACCTCGGGATGCCACTCTAAACGAGGTCCTGTGGGTACCTGTCCCTGGCCTCCTGACTCCCCCAGGTGAAGAAGCACAAGCCACCCCGGGCCAGGCTGGTCTCAGCAGAGGCAGGCAGAGCCCTGGTGATGGGGTGGCCCTCTGGACACACTGTGTAGCCTCATTTCTGGGAGCACTGACCTGGAGCCATGGGGACTCAGGCACACTGCTCACCCCGCCCTCAGGTATATCACCTGACAGCTTGATCCTGCAGGTCCCACGCTGCACCCCAAGAGCTCCAGCCCTGGTGACATGGGCCGTTCCTGCCTGGACTCAACCCACTTGCCTACCTGTCCCACCTGGGCCACTTTGCCACTGCCTGCTCCACCCCTGTGTCCTATAGGCTGGGCCCCTGAAAGAATACATAGGGTTACACCCAAGGGAACCTAGGACCTGTGATCCTCTCACTGTGCCTCAGGAGTCCCCCTTGTCCTAACCTGGCTATCCCCAAGAAGGCCTGGCAAGGCCATACCTGAGAGACACTTCCTGCCGGGGCCCATGGGATAAACACACTCATTTGTGCGGTGTATGTGCACCCTGTGTGTGTTGTATGTGCACACTGTGTGATATATACACTCTTTGGGCAGTATGTGTATACCATGTGCAGCGTGTACGCATGCTCCATAGGAAGCGTACCTGTGTGTGTGCTGTGCGCCAGGCAATGCTGGTGGGATTTGAGGTCTGGAACAGGACCCTGGGCCGACCGGCACTTGGCCCCCACAGTGGGTGCAGCTGTGGTGGTGGCAGTGGCCTCAGGCTAGGCCCAGGTCAAGTTCTATTTCTTTTCCAGTTGGTTAAATTTTTACTAAAAAAAAAGTCTTCCAGACTAATACTGAGTCACTTCAAATATTTCTCAGAGAATTAAATGGAAATTTAACAAATTTAGTGAAAGATGTTTTTAAGCAGCTTTACTGAGGTGTGATGTACATGCCATGGAACTCACCCACTCTGAACGGTCTCAGCGACCCACCCACAGCTGGTGGTTTCAGTGAATTTGCTCAGTTGCACAATCCTCACCACCATCCCGTTTTAGGACCTCTCCGTCACCCCTCATGCCCTTGCTGTCACTTCCTTGTCACACATGCAGCAGCCTGGGCTCTCACAGCTTGGTTGGAGTGGCCTTTTCTGGTCATGTAGCAAAGGGATCCAAGAGCAAGGGGCTGGTGTCAGGCTCATCTGTGGCCCCCTGTGAGCAGGTGCAGCCCGTGTCACCCTGTGGCTTTGTGGCCTGTGTGGGGAGACTGCGTTCAGTGTGTCCCTTCCTGCTGGAGACAGGCAAGGTTTCTGCAGCTTCCAGGAAAGCTACTCAGTTGCTCACATCACGAGCAAAGCTGTCATTTCTCTCAAGTTGATAGAAAGGATCGGAGCAGCAGGGCCACGTGGTAAATTTCCACTTTCCATCTGAAGAAATGGGCTGTATATTCAGAGTCCGCCCCATGCCCTGTCCACACTGACAGCCCTGGCCCTCTGGGCACAGCCATCCCAGGATGTGCGGTGGCGAGGTCACAGCTTCACAGGGTTGGAGGCCACTGCTGCTTCCCCGCTGCGAAAGGTCAGGTCGTGTTTTGCCTTTTTCTTACTGGGGCTGTTTCTTTCTCTTCCTGCTTTTCTCTCTTTCTCTTTCTTTCTTTCTTTCTTTCTTTCTTTCTTTCTTTCTTTCTTTCTTTCTTTCTTTCTTTCTTTCTTTCTTCTTTCTTTCTTCTTAATATTGGGGGGATGTTGAATCCAGGGCCTTGTACAGGGCAGCAAGCACCCAGTCACTGAGCCCAGTCCCCAGCTCTTTAACTAAATTGTGTGTGTGTAAAACGTCAGAACCTCGTGCTTGCCAGGCAGGCACTGTGCTGCTGAGCTATATCCGCAGCCCCAATTAATTTTCTTTTTTTTTTTTTTTTCAGCACTGGAGATTGAACTCAGGACCCTGTGCTTGCCAGGCAGGTGCTTATTCTACTGAGCTATCTCCCCAGCCCCAATTAATTTTCTTGAATGGAAGAGAAGTATAATTTCAAGCAACATTATTTTTTGGTAATGTCCTGCTAAATTGGCCAGACAGGCCCCAACTTGCGGCCGTCCTGCCTCAGCCTCTCTGAGTGCTAGTATTGCCGATGTGCACCAGCACTACCAGCTTTTCTGTTTTTTTAAACATTTATGTTAGGCATGGCAGTATACTCTTACAATCCCAATGCTCTAGGAGGCTGAGGGAGGAGGACTGCAGGTTTGAGCCCATCTGGGACAACTTAGCACCTCGTTGAAACTGTCTCAAAATCAAAAATAAAAAGTTCTGGGGATGTGGCTTAGTGCAAAGACCCTGGATTCAATCTCCTGTTTCATATACACATAAGAAAAAAATATGGTAACAGACACATAGTGTGAAATCTATCCTCTAACCACCTTCAGCTAGGCATTTGTCTCACTTCTGAGTTGCGCATGTCCTTCATGTATTCTGAATAGAGTCCTGCATTACATAGCCGATCTGCAAATGTTTCCTCTGATTCTCACCTCCTTAGCCAGGCTGCAGAAGCATAGAACAGTCCCGGGCAAGTCCAGTTGCTGCCTTTGCCACAGATCCTGCCTTTGCCTCCCATCTGCCTGTTTGTTTTATAGTTCCAGCTCTTCCACATAGTCTTCAGTTGTGGCCGCTTCATCAGCGAGCCATTTGTAGCACCCAGCTGAGCCGAGTCAAGCGCGGCTGGGCCTGGAGGGCCCACCTGAGGGTTGTTGCCAACAGCAGAAAAGGAGATGGAGCTGCTGCCTCTCCTGGAGAAGCGTGTCATTCTGGTGTTGCTGATATGAGCTCGGCTGCTTGTGGTCAGAGGAGCTCAGGACCTTGCTGTCACTAAGGACGTCTGCAGCTCTTCTCAGGGGAGCTCTCGCCTCTGCCTTGAACATCACTGCCTGGCACCAGTGCAGATCCCCCGGGCTGCTGGCACTGATCCTCCATCCCTTTGGCACAGACGTCCTAGCTTCTACCACCGCACTTTGGGTCTTCCCAGTGCAGACCTGTGAAACAGACTTCCACGAGATACTGTTGAGGGCTCTTGGCATGCAGTTGGTCTCACGAAGGACATTGCGATGGGCTCTAGGTCTTCAGCTGGACTCGTGCAGGACACTGCTGTGGGATGCAGGCCCGCAACGGGATTCTTTGGGTCTCTAGTGCGTGGACAGATCTCCTATGCTCGTTTGCTTTGGACTCTTAAGGTGAATGTTATAAAATATTTCCTGTAAATTATGTGTCCTGTATTAAACCCTTTCTCTTAGAAACCCTTACCACAACCACAGTTCGTTTTGGGCTCATTTTCGTGAATGGTGGAGGTGAGGGTCTAAACACATTTTTCCCCCATGGATATCCAATGGCTGCAGCATCATTTGTTGATAAGACCATGCCTGTCCACATCAGAAACGTTGGCACTTTCATCAAAACTCAGTGGACAACTGGGCATGCTGATACACACCTCTAATCTCAGCTACTCAGGAGGACTGCAAGTTCATGGGCCAACCTGGGCAACTGAACAAGACCCTGGCCCTCCCTCTCCCCAGGGAAGGGGCTGAGAACATAACCCAGTGGTGTGTGTGAGAGCCTGGGTTCAATCTCCAACACACACAATAGCTGACCACATGTGGACAGCCTATTTCTGGACTCCTCATGGATCTACATATCAATCTTTACGCCAGTACCACTCCCTTTGTTACTATAGTTTTGTAGGAAAGTTTTGAATTTCAAAAGTATCTGACCAACTTCTATCCTTTTGAAATTGTTTCAACTGCCCTGGATCCTTTACATCTCATATAAATTTTATAACCAAGTTGCTAATTTCTTTTTTTTTTTTTTTTCTTTTTTTTCATTGAATTCAGGATCCTGCACTTGCCAGGTAAGTGCTTGTTCTACTGAGCTATTTCTTTGGCCCTCAGGTTACTAATTTCTACAAAAATTTGGAAGTCTTTCCAAATTTTAAGGGAATGTAACCATCACCCTCATAATGGAATCAAGTCTTGCATCTCTCATTTAGCATTTTAACATCTATTGGAAGTACTACATAGTTATCAGTGTATTAGTTGTTACCAGGGATCAAACTCTGGGCCTTGTGCTTGCCAAGCAGGCACTTATGCTGCTGAGCTACCTCCCTGGCCCTAGTGTGTTAGTCTTTTTTTAACTATTATTTTTTTATTTTTAATAAGAAATAACAATGATAGTTTCAAAACACGTTAGTAGTGCATTCATAATAATTGATACATTGAATATTGTTGTCCTCATAGTAGTTATACAGAGCACAGGGTGTAGATATGATAAATTTTCTAATCCACGTTAGTAGGGGAGGAAAAAAAGAAAAAAAATTCTCTTTGTACAAAGAGGGAGTAGTTGTATTCATAGTCCAATGTTCCATAATTGCAGTGGGTTACCAGTGAAACTGGCAATGTTGGAGGCTATTGGTATAAGCCTCTTACAGCTCAGCATACTAATCTAGCTCTGCGTTCTATGCCTCATAATTAAGCTTTTCTGCTGGGTGATCAAGGGCAAGTTAAGGCCAGACCTGTATAACAGAACATTCATCTTTTGTATCTTCCAGGGTCAAATCCCCTCAGGATTAACTTTGGAACCATGTACAGTGCTTTGTAGAACTGTTGCCAGTGTCAGCCATCGGGACGAGTCACGGCCATTGCTTGACCAGTATGCTCTCTGTGGAAGCCTAAGAGAATGTTTTTCCTCTAGGTGCCTCTCCTTAGGCACACTATACTTCATTTATCCCTTTACTCTGAGGTCGCTTAATTTCCTTGAACAGAAAATTTGGGAAATCACTGAGTTGTAGGATATTACAGCACAGGTTCTCTTATGTTCTGAGTTCTCACTGACCTTGAAGGGCTAGGGCCAAAATGTTAGCTATCCTCATAGCCTTCTTTTTTCTCCAATTTTTGGTCTGTTAACTTACATTCTCAACCCTCCAGCAGAGAAGCTTCATGATACTATTACTCTATAACATAGGTGATTGAGCTTAACATCACTGTCTTTCTGAGTATCGAATATCTTAGACTTATCTTACAAATGGTATTTTCTATCAATCATTGGTATTCTCATAAATCTCTTTAGATAGTGTGTTAGTCTTGAATTACTTTTATTAAACTTTCTTGGTAAGTATTCTATTATTTTTGATGCTATTGTCAGCAGAACTGAGTTCTCACTGTCATTTCTGGCTCCCTCATGGCTAATGTGTAGATATACAGTTGATTTTTTTGTGTTTGTGTATTGTTTTTGCCCTGCAGTTGCCTGACCTCACCAGGAGCAAATGCAGGAGTGATTAGTTTCTGTTGGAGCAAAAGGGAGCCCAGGTAGCTGGAAGACACCAGGAAAGGGTTGGAGAGGAAGAACTTAGGGCAGTGATCTCATGAGCTTCCAACCCTGAGCTCGCCTCTCAGTTGGATCTAGCTGGGTCAACCCTAATTAGCGTATCAAATATTCTGGTGGGTGGACTTCCCCTCAGTCCCCATGTGTCTAGGTTTGGTGCATGGACAGGCCAGGACTGGGTGTCACAACAAAGCTTCGAAAACTGTGTGGACGCAGGAACCACATCCCACAGGATACTAAAGCAAGAATGTCAGCATTCCGCATGGGGGCCTGGAGCCTCCAAATGTAATACTTAAAGTGTCCAGCACACAAACAAAAATCACCAGACATATGAGGAATGTGGAATTCTCACAGTCAACAGTCCCCAGTGATGTGGGGACAGATGTCCGAGCTATCCAAAGTCCTTGACAGGACTCTCAAGCACTATCACTAAAATGCTTGAACCAGTAATTGCAAGTAGTTGTGATACAATGACTCAACAAAGAAACGGAAGAACCACGGGGAAACTTTAGAATCTAAAGTATAGTGACAAAGAGAAATCATCTCAGTGGAAGGGTTCAATGGCAGGTCAGACACAAGAGGAGAAAGATCCAATTAATTCAAAGACAGATGAGTAGAAAGGAGGAAAAAAAGACTTTTTAAAAATTTCTTCTTTGATGCCCGCTGTCGCCTATTCTGTTTCACTCTCCGGCCAGAGCATTCAGGGCTGTGTTGTGCGGAGGGAGCATCGCATGCTGTTCCTGGTATTGGGGAATGTGTGCTCAGCAGGCCTCCTCTAGGAGTCTGACATTAGTGGAGGGTCTTTCCCGTGCGGCCCTTGTCCTCTTGAGAAGTGCCCCTTGGTTCTTAGTTAAGCATTTTTTATTATGAGGACTGTTGGGCTTTCCTAAGTGCTTCTTCTGTTGAACACAGGAGGCAAACTACACAATTAAACCCTATCTCAACAAAACAAAACTGATTTTTTTCTTGGGGTACCAGGAATCAAACTCAGGACCTAGTACTTGCCAGGTAAGCACTTATGCCACTGAGCTATTTCCCTGGCCCAAACAGATTTTTATTACAACCACCCCAAGACTTTCCCATTGAGCCCCTTCCCCAGACCTTTTTTATTTTTTATTTTGAGACAGTCTGCTGAGTCACTAAATTGCCCTGACTGGCGTAAACTTTCAGTCCTCCTGCCTCAGCCTCTCAGTGTGCTGGGGTTGTGGGTGTGCACCACTGTGCCTCACCAAGGCACTTGTTTTTAGTGCTTATGCCTACTCACCTCTCCTGGGCAGGGACTGTGTCTGTTCTGGCTGCTGAGGGTGCGGGGATTCAGCCAAGCCAGAGGAGTGAATTTGCCGCCTCTGTGCTCCCGAGCCTGACCAGCCCCAGGCTGCTGCTTCCGTCCACGTCAGTGGCCCCTGGTCCCATCTCCACACCTGCATCTAGGACACTGACCCCTGCCCACCTCCCCTTCTGTCAGAACAGCTCCAAGGTTGCTCTGCAGTCTGTGCAGGTGCGGCCTTCTTCAAGGCCCTAGGGCCCCACCTGCCCACCGCCCAGAGGTCTGTCCTAGGCCCAGCTTCCTGCCCACTGCTGTCACCCATTCGGCCTCTCTGCCCATGGTCTGCCCCTGCAGAGGCCAGAGCCCAGGAGGACAACCCTTCAGGTACCAGCAGCAGGGCCTCTCCTCTGCCCCATAGGAGCTCAGCCCAGCCTGATAAGTGAGGACAAGGACAGCTGAGGCCTTGACCTGGGACAGTGCAGGTTGGAGTGGACCATGTCTCCAGCAGGTGACCTTGCCATCCCTGAGTCTGGGGCCCAGGCTTCTCAGCATTCTCCTCCTGGGCAGATGTGGTATGTGCAGCTGGGGAGGGGAGGGTGGGGTCATGGGCCCAGCAGTAGGATGGGCTGTGAGGTCCTGGCTATGCTTTCAGATGCTCCACTCAGTCTGGCCCTGAGGCTACCGCCACTTGGTGGCAGCACTCACGCATCCTCGGGTGGGTGCCTCTGTCTCAGTAGGGTGGTGAGGAGCCCAGGGACATAGGCCCCAGTTTCCCGCCCCTATGGTGAAGTCAGAAGGACACCCCCTCTGGAGTACCTCTTACCCCAGATGGGGCTTTGGCCGTGGACTGAGTGCCCCTGTGTGGCCAGGAGTCAGGAGCAGAGCTTGGGCCCAACCCTCCCCACCCACCCTTTGGGCCTGGGCTGGAAGGAGGTGCTGTGAGCACAGGGTTTCTGTGGTGATGGCAGAGCCCCAGCCACCCACGCCCCGCCTGATCCAGCATCCCAAGCCTGCTTCTTCAGCCCCTTGCATGGCTCAGGTACCGCATCCTGTGGGGACCCCAGTTCTTTATGGGGACACTTGGAAGCGCATGTTGTTACACTATGTGACACTGACACCAGATAACCTCAGGTCCACGGTGGGAGCCCTCCTTCCCATGAGTGCCAAGGTGCCTCACTGTTTGGGGAAAGGTCTGAACTCCTCAGCACCTCACACCACTCACGAGGGTCATGACAAGTGTTGTGTGTCTTGGGCCCTGGCCTGGTGAGGGCTGCACTACTGTCTATGGCTTGGCCTCATGTCTGGTCATTGTGACTGAGGTCCTTGCCCCCAGACCCTGCCCTGTTCTAACTGGTCCAGCTGGACCCCATGTCCATCCCCTGGAGCTTCCCATCCCACAGTGTCCCATCTCTGTCCTCCTAGGAAGAGGAGTCAGGTGATGGGATCCACTGGACAGAGGAAGCCACAGCCCTGCACCCCTGGCAGGTCAGGGGAATAAAGGATGGCTCAGGCCCAGGCAGAGTCCAGAAATGACCACAGTGATAGCCCCTACCTGTCCTTGTCACAGTAGTGAAGTAAATGCTCTTGGGGGCAGATCAAAGAGGCTGGTAAGGGTCCCCCCAAGGGCCCACACCAGGTGACCCTGGCCTTTAGCCCTCCAGTGAGCTGCTTGATAGCTTCCTTGAACTTGAGCCCGTGGTCCACCCAGACTTCATGGCAACAAAAAACAGCTGCTACTGGAGGAGAGGAGACCCTTGCCAGCCCCGGCGCAGAAAGCTTGGCTGCTGGGGGAGCCCAGGGCAGGGAGGAGGTGGGGGAGATGCTCCAGGTGGAGACTGCTGCTTTCTGTGGGTGGTCCAGTCAGGAACACAGGAAGAAAGGTCAGGTCTGTCCCCCGCTTGGACCCGTGGAGTAGGTCCAGGGGCTGCTTCCCTGAGTCCTGGGGGGTCAGCATCTGTCACAGTGGGCAGCCAGTGCTTACTGAAGCCGCCTCTGCTAAGGGGGACCACCATGCCCTGTGGGGGATGTGCAGAGGTAGGGGACACAGAGGGGTGTGACTGGCATCCCTACCCTCCATGTGGAGAGCAGTGCCCCCTTCTCCAATAGGCAAGGTCATAGGCTCTGCTTGAGGCACAGGGAAGCCAGGAAGCGGTGGGCTGGAGGCCTTCAGCCCTTGGGATGGAAGCAGGGGATGAGACCAGCACAGTGGTCAACATCACCCACACCTGGGGACCCCGCTCTCCTGGCAGCCTGAGGGCCACAGCTGTTCACAGTGCCTTGGTGCCCTAAAAGACCAGCGGAGAGCACACCTCTGCCCCTAGCCTGCTCAACTACAAGTCACGCCCACAAAGCACAAAGACCACGCCCATCTATGGCCACTCCCACCAAGGCACAGCCTGTTCCCACCCAGCTACTCCACTGCAGGGCTGGATTAGCTTTCTAGCCACTGCTGAGCCCTGGGTCCCCACCTGAACTGCCAGCAAATGGGCACCAAGCTGTAGCATCTCAGCAGGCAAACTCGTGCCAGCCTTTGGCCAGCTCCAAGACAGGAAGCCAGGATTCTGCACTGGCCCAGTGGGGACCTGGGGTCATGGCAGGGGCTCCTGGTGGCTCCCACTGACCACCCGACAGGAGAGCCAAAGAAGCAGGGCCCAAAGGTTCACTTACACCAACTCCTCCATGTGAGGCTCAGGCATTCCACCTGCCAGTGCCATCCATCCCAACCACACTATCCCAGGGCCATGAGGAAAGAGGTGCAGCTGACCTGGGGTGGACATGTGGAGAGGGGCCTGTGTCCCTGGGGGTTGGGATGTGGCCCTGTGTAGCTGAACTTCTGTTGCTATCACAAAACAGGCAGACTAGGAAATTTACAAAGAACAGAGATTTATATGGCAAGAGGCTTGGGAGGCTGGAAGGCTAGCCAGTGCCTGAGCTCCTGGTAGCCTCTGAGCTATGTCAGGACTGTGTCACACGGCCACACTAAAGAGCATGCAGGGGTCACCTGAAATGCCCAGTGATAAGAAAGGATCCACCCCCCACAGGCCCTGCGGAGGCCCACCCTCCACACCTGCTTTCAGGACCAGTGTCCACAATGAACCCCCAGGGACACACTCCACATGCCACAGCCCTCCTAGGGCCCAGAGAGCTGTTCCTGGTCACCCAAGAATGCTGGGCCCCACCACCAGGCACCTGGGGCCAAAGCAGCCTAGGGCTCTGCTCACACCTGTGTCTCCTGGCGGACCTTGCCTGCCTGGCCCACCCACCACCATGGCCAGGGGTCTAGCGGTCATGGACCTGAGGAGTCCACCTTGCAGTGTCTCCTGTCCCCCCACCCAGGTATAAGGGGCCAGGATCAATACAGTCAGACTTGCTGAACACGTGAGTGCGTGGACTGCTGGGGCTAGGGCCAGGGTGGCCACTAGTGAGGAGGGGCTTGTCCTGGAACGTCCGGGACAGGGACAGTGACAGGGACCAGGGACAAGGACAAGAACATGGGCAGAGCCAGGCCAGAGCCAGGGGGGGAGTGGGACGCATGTCCTAGGAACACCAGGCGGAGAAGACTGCATAATTTCTCTAAAATAGCTCTGGGTACACGGTCTGCATCCACAAGCAGCTGCCAAGGACCCTGGGCTCCCTACAGTCTGTCACAGCCCTTGTCACGGAGCCTCAAGTGGCACGAAGCAGGAGCCTTGCAGGATGGCGACGGAGAGGGAGCCGCAGCGTTTGCAGGACCTCACGCTTGCAGGTGAACAGTGACACAGGAGGCACTGGGTGCAGTCTCTCTGGGGGCCTGCAGAGAGAGGGTGCTCAGACACAAGTGCACCTGAGACCCTGACCCCTGCCCCCAGGTCTTCACCTGGAGACCACGCCCACCAGGTCCCACTCATGTCCTACCCCCACCCCTCCCTGATCACGTCCACCGGTTCCTGTGACCACCACCCCCCTTCCCCACAGTGGGCAGCTGCTGGCCACACCCTGGCCACGCCTACGCACATTGCCTTACAACACGAGCCTCGCCCACTACAGTGGAGATCACACCTCTGCCCTTAGCCTGCTCAACCACAAGCCATGCCCACTAAGTAGAAGACCACATCCATCTACAACCACACCCACCAAGACAGCCCCCAACGCCTCTGTGCCCAGCCTACCCACCTCTCTTGCACCTGGCCACCTCGGCAAAGTCAAGCCTAGGGATGATCATTGTTCCAGGTGAAGGCGTGGGAACTAAGGAGCACCCCTACCTGGTGCCCCTCTGCCTGCCTCCCATTTATAGGTCCGAACCGTCCCAGGTGGGCCAGGCGAGAAGGCGCTCTGCCAGACAGAGCAGGAGCCAGAACTCAGCCCCTGCTGGGTGCATCAGGCCCCCCCCCCACCCCTCCTGCCCCATAGCTGGGAGGCCAAGGCAGGAAGACACTGCAGACACTGAGGACGTAGGCAGGGCAGAGACCCCCACTTGCCATCCCCAAGCATCCTCTCCCCACATGTCTAGTGGTCCCAGCACTCCCTTCACTCTGAGGACCCAGTGTCCCTAGGCACCAACACCTCTCCCAAGGAGGCGCACAACAGCTGGAAGACACCTGTGAGAGGTCCTGCACCACACCCCTGTTCCCATGCTGCCTGAAGCCACTATTGCTGAGGTGACAAGCCCAAGGGTGGATCAGGGGTCCTGTCCACTCATGCATCAAGCCAGAAAGAGTGTCCCTCTGCACCGGGTCAGGGGTCAGGGCTGGAGGAGACACCAGTCCAGGGTCTTGCTGAGTTAGGGACCGAGTCAGGGAGCCTATGTGCAGGGCACAGGCGAGAGCACCAAGCCCTCGGGGAGGGAGGAGCCAATGGGTCTGAGCCGAGTGTGGGCTCAGCACACGGACAGCAGCTCAGCTGATGAAAACGCAAGGCAAGACCAGGCCTGGGCAGGGTGTCTGCGGGGTGTCCTGAGTGTGAGAGACAGGGAGCCCCTGGCTAGGGGAGGCCACCAACCCCTGGTAAGCAGTCCTCCAAGGGACTACACGCGCCATGCATTGTGAGCCAGGCACTCAGAGTCCACACCCTGCCCTGCCACTCCTTCCTGCTGAGTTCAGGGGGGAAAATCCTAGAGGAAATGGACTCGGGCAGCCTTGCGCAGCAGGTTTTCTAGGCATCAGCCTGTGGGCTTGGAGCTGCCCAACCCCTTCTTTCTCAGCTAGGAGGGGGTGCAGGGCCCCCATTTTAATGTTTTAAAAATGAGTAGTTTGTAGTAAAATACAAAACAGCAGACAGCACAGGGCCAAAGGCCTCACCTTTTAGAATGAATGACCAGATCATCAGACAAAACATAAGCCATGAAATTTCAAATGCAGCACAAAAAGCGCGTGCAAGGAAAAGAAACTATAAAGGATAACCACGTTGTTTTCTTTTTGGTGCTGTCCTTTCTGGGCTGCACCCTCTCAGGCTTCCACCGAAGCCTGGGACCAACAGAGCCCAGCACACCTGCCTGCACCCTGAGGGTCAGCCCCACTGGAGCCTGCAGGAACCCCGGTGGGAGAGCAACCTGCCCGCCCACAGTGTTGGGTACATGCTGTGGCACCTGGCCCCACACCCTCAGCACTAGCAAGACATGAGCACCACAGACCCTTGTCCTGTGGAGGGGATTGCTGGCCAAGACCCTTTGGCTTCACTTACTGAGACCCTAGCAGCCCCAGCCTGCCCTCTGCCCACCTGGAGGATGTAGCCAGCCACCCTCCTCATCCCCGCACAAGGGAAGGGATGCTGCTGCTCGCAGGGGTACCTGGTGCTGAGGGCTGCCCATTCAGTGCACCAGCCACCGTCCTCCACTGCTTGGGCACTAGGGGCTGTGCTCTGGGCAGGTCCAAGTCCAAGGGTCTCCCGGGCTGGGCATTGGCCAGGATTCTCATCAGGTCCACGGAATCCATGGGCTGCCGGCTGCAGGTGGGGCGTGACGGCCTCTCGTAGGGCTCAGCATGGCCTGGCCTTGCTCCACAGCTCCTCTGAACCATTGTAGCCCATGGGGGCACAGGCACCTTCTTGTCCCCCAGGGTCCTGTCCCACGGCGTGGGGGCATGAGGCGGTCTGCCTGCCCTGTCCAGCGTGGCCGAATGGTGCGGCACTTTAGGAATCTGAGCCTCTGGGAGCGACGCTGAGATGTTGATGGTGGGAATGGGTGACACCTGCCTCTTGGCCCTCCTCAGGCCAACACCTTCCACACAGAGATCAGACACACTGAAAGGTGGCAGCTCCACGGCGGGCTGGGAAGGAGGATGCAGCTCAGGGAGACCCTGGATGTTGTTTTGAGGCCAGAGGCCCCTCTTCAGGAACAAACCGGCCAGGCCTGACAGGAGGCCTACATGACCCCCAACAACCTCCACCCCTTCTAAGCCTCCTGCATGCTAAAGTCAAGCCAGCGCTGGGCCAGCCGACCATTGCCGCAAAGACATTGAAGAAGCCCTCAGTGCCACAAGAAGAGAGAAAAGAGGTGGGCCCTGGCTTAATTTCTGGGAAATCTGCAGGCCGTTTTCAGATGTGAGCATTCCTCTCAGCTTTGCCTAACCCTCCTGTCTTCCCGTCTCAGGGACCACCCAATTCCTGTTCCTCTCAGAAGCTGTTTTGTGAGTTTAACTCCCAGTTCCACAATTCCGAGAGGGAAAAGGCCCAGCTGGGGCTTAGAAATTGGTAACAAACCCAGCACCTCTCTGGGCACAGGGCCGGGCTCCCAGGCAGGAGTCCTGGGCAAGGGCCTCACCGCCCTATGCCTGATCTGCTGGAAAGTTCAGAGGGGAAACATCACAGGAACCTCCCTAGGGCCGGCAAGGAGCAACACACTCAGACCAGGGCCCAGGGACTGGGTGAGCAGAGCTCCAGGCCCCAGGTATCCAGCAGCGAGCCCTTCACTCAGTGCATATGAGGCAGCTCAGACAGGCATGAGGACAGCCCAGGCCTGCAGGCATTTGAGCCTGGTCAGAGCCAGGGACAACGTCTGAGACCATGGTTCCAGAAGGGCTGGTGGCCTGCAGCTCCATCCAGCTGCCCGGGACCAGGAGGCAGAGCTATCTGTAGCACAGGGCCACCAACCCACATGGGGACACTAAGTTTGCAGCTACCCTGCTCACCTGTCGCCACAGAAGCTCGAAGTTGCCGATGTCACAACTGTGGTCAAGCTTGCGGTCCACCACCACCTTGATGGTGTCCTCCTGCACCTGGGTACACAGCTGGGCTGTGACAGGTGTGGATGGGTGCATGGTGGGGCTGGAGTTGATCTCGATCAGCCATGGCCTGAAATCTCGGCCCAGGATGAAGTCGGCACCATAGAGCTCGAAGCTGTTCCTGCGTGGCTCCACGTGGACCTGAGCCACCTTCATGGCATGGGTGACAGCCTTCTTCATGGACGGGTAGATGAGGCTGCCCCACACGCCCCCCTTGCCCTGGCCCTGCAGGTACTCCTGAAACTGCACGCTGCTCCACATGTTGTGGTCCGGCAGCAGCGGGCTGCGCCCCTTGTCATTCTGCAGGTGCTTCTGGATGGCGTTGTTGCACAAGTGGATGGCGCTGTGGGCAGAGTGCCTGTGAGGCCGGTGGTGCTGCTACCACTGTCCCTGCAGGCACCCATGCTTGGACCAGCTGCAGCAGGATGGTACAGGGAGAAGGGAGCCCACCTGTCCAGGGCCACCCAGGGGCATCAGCAGAGTGACTTCCTTGCCTTGGCATCCTGACCTGCTCACACTAGAGGAGCACTACCTCTCAAAAGGCTCCTCTGGAGAGGTGAGTTGACAATCACTTCATGGGAATTTCCACTTTATTTATATTCTTGCCTTGTTCTGAACAGATTTAAAGCAAATGGTATCTTTTGGGGAATTGCAAATGCTACATTTTGGGGCCAGGATATTTTCATCTGAGTGGCTGATGGTCAGGCAGGCACAGGGCTGGGAAGCAGACAGGTTTAGAAAACAGGAAAGTCTCAACCAGCTTGGTGGGAGCCTGGAAGGTTGGAGCCGGTGGCAGGAGGACCTCAGTGTGCCCTCGCAGTGGCTCTCACTTCTGCCTCTGCCAGCTCTCAGGCAGGTCAGGGAATTGCCCGGGGCAGCAGATGGAGAAGCAGGCCTCAGACAGGCAGCCCCAGGCTGAGGAAGAGCCTAGGGATAGGGCTGGAGTCCCCAGGCCCCTTCTGCACAGAGAGCCCCCATCCAAAGGCAGAAATGCTGACATGGACCTCTCCTGGCCTAGCCCAGGCAGAACCTCAGGATGCTACCCCACAGCATCCCCTGAGAGGCATGACTCCCTATGTGGCCCCCCCAAGTGGAGACACAGTTCACTTCCAGCAAAGTTTCAGCCCCTACCTTCAGTGACCCCTGTGAAAGTTCTCCTAGACATTCAGCCCCGCTTTGCCTTCTGAGCGACAGCCACAAAATCCCGGAGGAAGCTGGTGGATAGGCTGTGGGCATCCTCTGCCAGTCTTGCGGGTCACAGCTGGCTCCTGCCATGCTAGTGATAGGGTTCACCCACCTAGTACCCCATCCTCGGTGTGCCTGATCGTGCCCAGTGCCCAAAGGCCCGAGGCCTGGTGCCCACTAACCTGTCCAGGCTCTCCAGAGAAAAACGCTGTGTGGAGAAGCGCAGGTAGCTTTCTTTGTAGAACCAGATGGTCAGGGGGTTCCAGTCGGTGACCAGGAACCACTGCCTGATGTCAAACTTGGTGTCGTAGATCAGCAGCGGTGTCTCAATGTACTTCTGCACCACCCACCTGTGGTCCCGGGAAGGTAGACGGTCCGCAGCCACCAGCTCCAGGATGTCCTCCACGTGGTCCATGCACACTATATCTGCAGGGGTGGGGGCACTCAGCCAGCATCACGTGGGCTGGAACAGAGGCAGTGTGGGCGAGGCCAGCGCTGCCTGCCACTGAGCCTGCCTAGCATATGGCCAGTGCTGCCCCAGAGGCCTGAGACCTAGGTCGGGCAGGACACATCGGGTGGTGGGATCCCTGAGACAGATTTGAGGGGAACACTAAGGGAGATGGACAAAGGGGAGGTGCCAGGTGGGTGGCAGCACTCACATCCCCTTGGGCTCCTTTATGCACAGGTCCTGTAGTCCCCCTTACCCCTAGTTAGGACATGTGACTCCGGTAGCCAGGGACATTTGGGACAAGTGTCACTGTATGCTGCATCCTGTAATGCCAGGGCAAGCCCTCTGGTCACCTTTCTCTGCTGTGACATGCTGAGGCCTAAGGGGAGGCATGAGAGGGGACTTGCAGTGGGTGACAAGTGCAACCCAGAGGAAAACTTCCATGGAGTGTTGTCGGACTTTGGGGCTGCTTATCACACAGCACCATCTAGCCTGTCCTGACTGACACAAAGTGGAGGGGGCTCTGGCCAGAGATCCCAAAGCTCAGGTGAGCTTTCACAAACCACAACACTTCTGTTTCTTAGAGGGAGTCAGAACCTTGCTAGGATGGAGCAATGAGCCACTAGTAGAGAATAGGCCACAGGCTCTAAGTGTCCACTGTGGAACTAAGGGCTGGTCAGACAGGCAGGAGGAGAGAGAGGCTCCCTGGGAAGAGGAGTGGGCTCAGCAAGAGTAGAAGCAGATGCACCACACACACATATGCACACACACGTATGCACACTCACGCACAATTGCACATGCACACACACATAGACAGAGAGTGCTCATGGGGTAGGAGGAAACCCCGAATGGGACATCAGGAGCATGGGCCACATGAGCCCAGTACCTGACCAGAATGCTTCAAGACCGAAGATGACATTTAGGGCCAAAGGCAACAAAGCCCCTGTTATGGTTTGTGTCTAGTTGTCCCCCCAAAGCCTCATGCAATCATGGGGCGGGGACTTCTAGAGTTTGAGACATGAGTCATGATCCACTAGGATTAGTGTTACAATTGGTTCCTCCCTGGAGCCTGACCTGGGCCTGCCTAGGATATGATTGGCTCCTCCCTAGAGCAGGATCAAGGGCCCTTCCTGGGGTGTGATTGGTTCCACCCTAGGGCACAATGGGCCCACGTCAGAGTGACTGAGCACAAAGAGACATTTTAAAGGGCTGTTACTCTCTGCTCCGGTGAGTTGGTTGAGTTGGTTGTTCTGCTGCCATGAACTGGATGCCCTCTGCCCTGTTCCACTCAGCCTTGGGCCAGCCAAATATGGACTGAAACCGTCAGCAACTGTGAGCTAAATAAACCTTTCTTTCCTTCATTTTGAGTGTCGGGTATTTGTCCCAGCAACGAGTAAAAGTAACTAAGACAGCCCCCATCGATAAAGACTGTAAAACCGCTTGTGACTCTAAGAAAACTCTTCAGAGTGACATATGAGGAAGACAGAGTGTCCAACATGACAGTGGCATCTACATAGACAGCAAGGGACAAGCACTCCGTGTGACACCAGTGAGGCCACACAGCTCAGAGGCTTTGCTACTGCACAGGAGACTGGAGGTAAATGCACTCGGCATCATGGGTCGGGGAAAGGGGCCCAACAGAAAAGCTGGGAGATGCAGCCGAAAGTCGGGGTGGGGGACCATGTCACAGAACCACCGGGAAGTCTTATTTAAACACACGTGTGTGCCCATCAGGAAAACTGAGAACACAGCCACAGAGGCAGCTCCAAGAGAGGAAACGAAACCTGAGCAGCCAAGGAGCAGTGACCACAGGGCATGTGGCCGCCCAGGGCCGGCCTCTAGGAAAGGCCGTATTGGGGCAGCCAGAGCCTGTGGCTCATATTCACCAGGTGACACGAACAGGACAGCGGGGAGCAGCTGACCTAAGCATACAGAGGAGCAAGTCCTATGTCCTGTGCCACACCGGGGCAGCGCCTGAGGATGTCTTGCTGGGCTTGGACACCCGCAGGTCCACGCATCCCCTCCCCACAGAGCCAGGAAGAGGCTGTTTTTGCTCTGGGCACAAGCAGCGGCTATCACAGGGTGATTCAGACTGGTTGCAGGGAGCATCCATCCCAGGAACTCACCTCGGCCCCGGGACTTGGCCGCAGGCTTTACAATCCAGACATTCCGTAGCCCATCAATCTCTGTCTGGGGGTTCACAGACTTAATTTTATTCAGCAAAGCCTGGCACTGTGAAAAGTAATTTCGCGAACTGGAGATGATAGCATCGCCACTAGAAAGCAAGATCCAGAAAGTGTGTGTGAGACTCTTGGGGAAATGGGGTGGCACCACAGAGAGTGGGCACCTCAGGGCTACAGCAGCGTAGCAGCTGACCTGACGGAACAGGTTGGGGCAGGCTGGAGGGAACAATATGACTGCACCTGGTGGGACACATCAAGGACGGCGATCTGCGGGTATACATCCATGTGCACCCCCAGGGCACACTCTGTACCCATGCTCTGCCTGTTGGTGGTGCCCAGGCCAAACCCCCCCCACTGTGCCTAACTTCCTGCCCTGCAAGCTCGATTGTCTGCCTGATCCCAGCACCAAGGTGGGGCCTGTAGAGTGGTGGCAGCTCTGGGCATGAGTCAGGAGCCACCAGGGAACATAGGCAGGAGCTCAGCAGAGCAGCCACGGCAGCAAGAGGAGCCTGCAGGTGTCACTGACACCTTGAGAGGAGTGACCTCTGTCCCCCAAGCTGGCCCCAAACACGTGGACCCCCATGGACTGCAGACCCAGAGCTGCGAGGAAAGCATCCATGTAGGCTCCTGCACATGTCCTGAGACCAGCAGGAATGGCTCGGGCTGAGTCCCAGGGAAGGCTGGGGGTGGGGAGCCTGCATGTGTTAACTCACCAGGCAGTCTGACACAGGGGCAGCACGGGAGAGAACAAAGTGTGGCATCCCTGGTCACCTAGGCAAAGCCCTCACCACTGTGGAGCTGTGGCGGGGGAAAAGACTGCAGAGCCCACGGGAGTGACAGCACCCAGCTGGTGCAGGAACAGGATGACAGGGGTGGGTAGTGGGTCTTCTGACTGCAGGCTGTCCTCCATAGTGGGTATAATGTGATGTCTAAGCCCAGGGGACAGGACCACTCAACTGTGATGGAACATGGTGCTCACAGGTGCAGAGTGCCTCCAGGGTCCCCAGAAGACTGCTTGGTCTGCAAGGCCAGCATCACTAGGAGGCCGCTAGTGACATAGCTATCAGGGCTTTGGAGTGGGAAGGTAGCCCTTACCACCTATCCCTGACATCAGAACTCCAGGTTCAGGGAGAGTTGGCCCAGACTCATACCATGGTAGTGACACAATGATGCCTCTGTATCTGAGGGTGGTGACACGAGTGTGAGATCCAGAGGAGCTTGGCAGGGCTCCAGGTTCTGGGGATATCTCACACCCATCAAAGCGGGGTGCCCTCCAGACCCGTGTTGAGGAAGTGTTTTCTGTCCCAGTGCACAGTGTCTGCTCAAGGCTCTCATGAGCCTCCATTCTGTGCCAGTGCATGGTGCCCACACAGGGTTCCCATGAGCCTCCATGAGGGAGACCAGGCAGAGCTAGGGGACTTGGGGACCATGTGCAATCTGCTGCAGGGGCCACCTCCAAGCCATACATCTGCTCATGGTCTGCACTCAATTTGCAAAGGGTTGTCCTGGGGACTAATCCTGCTGCCTCACAGTGTCACCCAGTGTGTCTTTCTATGAAACCATGATTGGAGTTGTTTTGACTTATATGTATTTTATTAGGTCACTTGCTTTTGGGGAGGTTAATATTTTGAGTTCTAGATATTATCCTGTAAGAGAAGAGCAGCTGACAGATTTTTCCCATTCTGAGGGTTTTCTCTTCACTCTCTGGGTGGTTTCCTTTGCTGAGCAGGCAGAGGCTTTTCAATTTGATGTGACTCCAGTTGTTGATTCTTGATGTCATTTCCCAAGCTACAGGGGTACAAGTGTTCTCCTATGCCACTATCCAGGGGTTCAATCTGTTTGCACTTCTAGGTCTGTCATCTGTGTTGATTTGATTCTAGTGCAGGGCAATAGGGGTCCAGTTTTATTCTTCTGCATGTGGGGAGTCAGTTTTCCCAGTACTATTTCTTCAAAAGGCTTTCTCCACTGCATGTTTTTGGCTCCTTTGTCAAAAATCAGATGGCTGGAGGTGCCTGGAATCCTGTGTACTTCCAGTTTGATCCTGTTCATTGGTCTGCACGTCTATTTTTGTGCCAATGCCATGCTTTTTTGTTACCATAGCTTCATAGTATAATTTTTAAAAAAATACTTTTATTTTTATTTTGCGGGACCAGGGCTCAAACTCATGACCTTGCACTTGCCAGGCAGGCACTTGTGCCACGGAGCTATCTCCCCAGCCTTCATAGTATAATTTAAATCCAGGATTGTGATGGTGTTCACTTGCCTCTTTTTGCTCAGGATTGCTTTGGCTATTCTGTGTCTTTTCTGGTTTCATATGAATTTTAGGATGTTTTTCTCTATGTCCCATGAAGAATGTTGATGACATTGTAACAGGGGCTTCTTAAGTTCACAGATGGCCATTTCAACAGTGTCCCACTGATCCAGGCATGGAGTGCCTTCCCATTGCTAACATCCTCTTCAAACTCTGGGGTTAGGGTTCTGAGTTTTCATGCTATTCCACCCAGAACGATCGTTTTCAAGAACACACACAAAACAAATGCTTATGGGGACATAGGAGGAGACAGGAACACTTCTTTTTCTCGTCTTTTTGAGACAGGGTTTAGCAATGCAGTTCAGGCTGGCCTTGAGTTCACTTTGTAAACCAGGCTGGTCTCAAACTCACAATGATCCTCCTGCCTCGGCCTCCCGAGTAAAGTAAAGGAGAGATGAGGAGATACATTTTGGAGATGCAGATGGGGACACAGGCAAGGAGCGAGGAGGGCGCAGGCTGAGTGAGGGTCAGAGAGATTGAGGATGGCCAAGCCATGATGTACACAGGTGCCAACTTCCCGAACCAACACAATGATGGCCTGTCCTGGCAAACACCAGAAAAGGAAAACATGGCCGGGAGCACCACTTTGAAGAGTGAAACCTGCATTTTGCACACACACACTGCCGTGTCCAGTACTGCATCAGGGTACCAATGCTCCGGCTCCCAGAAGGTGCTCTAGTGTTCCATCCCTGAAGTGGCAACTTGACATCACCTGACTCTGCCACCGAGCAGGGATCCCTTTCCTGGGCATGGCACTGGTGGACCCACAAGCCGAGCACGCCATCCACACTGCTGGGCTGCCCCAGTGCCTTCTTCATCACGGTCGTGTCGTCAGCTTGGGGTCGTACGGTGGTCTTCTGAGGACGGATGATTTTCTGCCTCTTGGATAAACACCAAGGAATGCACAGCAGCTCACAGGAGACCTGGAGGCCCAGGTGTCTAGGAAGTGCCTGGGCTTTTCTAGGCTGCACCACCTGCAGTCTGGCCTGTGGCACCTGCGTCTGGGTGACAGCACTCGATGCTGTTGCAGCTGTGCTGGGGTGCAGAGGCCCTTGTGGTAAGCGGAGATCCATCTGCGTCTGTCTGGGTGCCTTCCTTTGTGAAGAGCTTGAGCCAAGCTCTGAGCGCTTCACTCTGACTTGTGGCCTCCGTAGCCTCTGGGTAAGAGCCCACCACAGGCACCAAGTGCCAGCTGTTCCTGCAGCCCAGGGCTGTGTCCTCCTCACTCTCTTTAGAACACTTTTGAAGAAATTGCAATGCTGAGGATGGATCCCGGGGGCTTTGCAATGACCTGTATCTGCAAATCTCTTTAGATGTGTAGGGTTTTTTGTTTGTTGTGCTTGTTTGGTTGGTTTTGGTCTTGTTTTGCTTAATTTTAATACCGACTCTCCCTAAGTCACTAAGTTGTCCAGACTGGGGTTGAACTTGTGATCCCTCTGCTTCAGCCTCTCAGAGTGTTGAGGTTACAGGCAAGCACTAAGTCTGGCTCAGAAACTGAATTCTTCGAAGCTATCTTTTTTTTTTTTTTGCTGTCCTGGGGATTAAACTCAGTCAAGTGCTTATTCTACTGGGCTATCTCCCTGCCCCTAGAAACTGAGTTCTTATTGTCAACAATATGCATTTTACCTGATTTTTCATTGTTTGCAAACTGTCCCATGCATCATCCCCTTCACAGTCCTGAAGAAACCCTCGTGCGTGTGTGTGTGTGTGTGTGTGTGTGCGCGCGCGCGCATATGTGTGTGTGTGTGTGTGTGTGTGTGTGTGTGTGTGTTAACTTTTACCTGTCCTCCACACATTGCAAACTAGCTTTCCGGAGCCTGAGAAGCAGGATGCAATGCCCAGGAGGGCCTACTTCTGGACCACTGTGCCCAGGAGAGCCTGCTTCTAGACCACTATGCCAGCGCCTTGTCCAGTCATCTCTATGCCAAGCCCACATAACTTATCATAGGTTCAGCCTGGGCAACTCAGTGACTAAGTGAGACCATCTCTCAAACTAAAATTAAAAAGGGCTGGGGATGTAGCTCAGTGCAGAGGTCCTAGGATTGATCCCAAGTACCGTCTCTCCCTCAGAAGAAGTGGCTCTCTTAGGCACTGCATCCAGTATTCTCAACACGTCAGGAGGCATTAGCAATACTGGCCAAAGCCTGTATCTTGACTGATTTTCATCAGCTTCCTCAGGAAGTGGGAAAAGTGTGTCAAACTAGGAGTATGGATTTGTCGAGGTATTTTACTTCTGTCAGTGTTTCCCCTAGAGCTATTGAGACTGTTTTATTAATTATATCTGAATTTAGAGTTGGGTCCTTCTGTTGAATGTACGTTCTTATCATTCGGAATCACCGTCTTCCCATCTAGTAACTCTATGCTTTAAAGCCTCTTCTGTATATTAATACAGCCATACCAGCCTTCTTTTTAAATGTTTTATGGTTTATCTTCTATTTATTCTCTTTCAGTGTCTCTGTATAATAATAATAAAGATGCAAACACAATCTTTTAAAAAATGATTCTGAAAATTTTGATACTGGAGATTGAACTCAGCATCTTGTACTTGCCAGGCAGGCACTTGTGCCACTGACCTGTATCCCTGGCCAATTCTGAAAATTTTTGTCTTGTTTACTGCACTTAACTAATGAAATCATTGACATAGTTGGGTTTAAAATCTACTTTTTCACCAGCTGTTCTCAGTTCTTCCATCTTTCTAGGGACAAGAGCCTAACACTGAAAATGAGTGAAGCTAATATGAGTTTTTTAAAAATTAAATGTTTTTTAAGTTTTTGGATTTAAAAAATAGTGCAAGCTACAGAGATGGAGAGATCAGCCTTGGGCAAGACTGGGTAAGAATGAGGGACAAGAGAAGCAGATGTCCTGGGGCCACAGGGAACCCTTCTTCCTAGCCAACTGCGATGGTAACTAAACGCTTTGTGAAGTCACTGCGGTTCTGGGAATTGTACATCTACAGTAAGTGAATTTCTGTAACATTCAAATGATAAATCTAGCTGTATTTTTCAACTTAAGGGGAAATGGTAGATGAGGAAAAGACAAGATTCCTCTGGCCTGATGACCACGGCCCTGTTGGCCATGCCAGCCCCAGGAGAGCTTGTTTCCCATTTGAAAGGCCACTCGTGCCCTCTATCCAGGCAGCCTGGCCAGCAGTCCAAGCGCCAGGCACAGCAGGAGCAGGGAAGAGAGGCTCTGCAGCATGGGTACGGCTGCTCACACAGTTCTGCCAGACTTGCACTCTCATGCAGAATACAGGGACAATCTTACAGGTGGACATGAGGGAGACAAACCAGATAGCAGGAGGAGAGGCAGGCAACTCGAAAGCAGCCCTTCATGGGATGTGTGTGCTGCTAACAGACCAAGGAAGTGACACCTTCCCACGCTGAGGGAAGTGCATCAAGGGTGACTTACAGGAGGGGAGCCAAGGCAGCAGGAGGGGCTCCCCCTGTGAGGAGCATCGGTCATAAACACATAGCCACTAAATCTTGGTCAGAGTGTCAGGATGGCAGGAGCAGCACACAGGCTGGAACCAGATGCAGATGTTAGAAGGGCTTGCGGAGATTTTGCAGAAGAATCTAGGTCAGAGGCACGGGGGTGGTGATGTCTCTGCATGTGGAGTTGCAGGAGGAGAAGGAGGTGGGTTGTGATGTGATGTGAGCAGGAAGCGTCTGCAGAAGCAGAGAATGGGCAGCAGCGGTGGGCCAGGGACTTCCCAATGCAGACCCAAGGCACTCTCAGACCTCAAGGAGAATGGTGATTGCTCAAAAACAAAGATGACCCCTTAAAGCACCCAGACAGACATGTCGAATGACACCCACAGAAGATGCCAAACATAGGGCCGGCTAAGTAGCTCAGCAGATTAAAGCACCTGCAAGCAGGCGCAGGGGCCAGGGGTTCCATCCCTGGGCCTGATGGCCCCACCCCTGGGGTGTGCTGAGATGGCAATTGAGGCTGGGCATGGTAGCACATGCCTGTAACCCCAGCTTGTGGGAGGCTGTAAACTGGCAGATCACTACGAGTCTGATCTAGTAGTGAGACCCTGAACACCCTGTAGATCCTTCCCTAAAATATAATCAATCAATCAATCAATAAATAAAAATAAATAAATAAAGGAAGGAAGAAGAAGAAGATGTCAAATAAAAATATGTGATGGAGCATGCCTGTAATGCTGGCACTCAGGAGGCTGAGACAGGAGGACCCCTATGAGTTCGAGGCCAGCCTGGGTTAGTTTAAGAGCAGCCATACTACATACTGAAACCCTATTTCTTTTCTTTCTTTCTTTTTTTTTTTTTTTTTTTGCAGGACCAGGGTTCAAACTCATGACCTTGCACTTGCCAGGCAGGCACTGGTTTCACGGAGCTTTCTCCCCAGTCCCCCTGA
>PVKN010001604.1:0-49962 GCA_004027915.1 Capromys pilorides
GGCGTGACCTTCTGCGATGTTGGGGCGGGGCCTTGGGTGGGCGGGGTCCTGGGGTGTGGCTTCGGGGCGGGATCTGGCTGAGGTGAAGGCTGGTGGGCGGGGTCTGAGGTTTAAGCTGGGATGGGGTCTAGTGGTGGGTGGAGTCTGACTGTGAGTAGGGAGCAAGGCTTGGTGGGTGAGGCCAAAAGGTGAGACTCCTGGATGGGCCAGACTTGGGATACTCTGGCTCTGCGTGTTAGACTGTTGTCGTGTCTTGGGCAGGCCATGTGGGAGACTGGCTTGGGTGCATTTCCCAGACTTGGGGGTTGGCCCAAGGGCGGAGTTTAAGGTGGGGCATGGCTTAGCTGGTACAGGGCACCTGAGGCTCAATGGGCGAGGGCTTCACAAGCTTCCTCCTGATGCCCCTTGCCTTCCCTGCTACAGCGCGTGAGGTAGGCAGCGCAGCTGAAGCTGAAGAGCTGGTGAAGAGCGGCCTGGCATGGCAGCTGCGTGGCAACGAGACGCGAGAGGAGGTGGGCCTGCCAGCTGCTGAGGAGGATGATAACACATGGAGTGTGCCAGGTGCCCCTGAGGCCGGGTTCGGGTCTGAGGAGGAGCCCAAGGCCTCTGCTGTGGTCACCAGCACTGCCTGGCTGGAGCCCGACAGTGCAGGCCTTGGCGGGGTGACCGCAGAGGCGGGTAGCGGTGATGTCCAGGCCCTGCCAGCCACTCTCTCAGCTCCGGCCGACACCCTGGAGCAATTGACGGTGCCTCCCAGCCCACCTGAGGCTGCTGAAGACAAGGCATTGCCCTCGCCCACCACTGCCCACCAGTTGAGCCCAGGCCCTGAACTCTCGAAGGAGAGCCCCTTGGAGGTCTGGCTGAACCTGGGCAGCAACACCCCTGATCCTCAAGAACGAGGGCCCACTGAGCCCCTTCTGGGCACTCTAGAACCCCAACCAGCCTCAGAGATCATCGACATCGACTATTTTGAAGGACTGGATAGTGAGGGTCGTGGTGCAGACCTGGGGAGCTTTCCAGGGTCACCAGGAACCTCAGACCACCATCCCAACCTGGAGGGAGAGACTCCTTCCTGGAGCCTGCTTGACCTGTATGACGACTTTACCCCCTTTGAGGAATCTGATTTCTACCCCACCACATCCTTCTATGATGACTTAGAGGAAGAGGAGGAAGAGGATGACAAGGATGCTGTGGGAGGCGGAGACCTAGAAGATGAAAATGACCTTCTGCCCACAGAGACGCCCCGCACAGGGCCCGGAATAGGCCGGCCCACCAGTCGGTGGCATGCTGTCCCTCCACAGCACACCCTGGGGCTGGTCCCTGGCGGCAGTATTGCTATCAGGCCCCGCCCAGGAGAGCCAGGCAAGGACCTGGCCTCCAGTGAAAATGGCACCTTGTGCCGCAGTGGCTTTGTGCGCCACAATGGCTCCTGCCGGTCCGTGTGTGACCTCTTCCCCAGCTACTGTCACAATGGCGGCCAGTGCTACCTGGTGGAGAACATAGGGGCCTTCTGCAGGTAGGTGGCAGGCAGTTGCAGCTGCAAGTGTGGGCAGGGTGGGCTCAGGGTCCAGGAGGCAGGAAAGATTTGTTCAGGCTTCGCCTATAGCATTTCTTGACTTTGGGGGATGGTTTTTCTCTCCCTTAATTGGTGATTGTATTTCTTAGGTTTGATACCGAGTCCACAGTGCTGTTTTAGAACCTCAGAGTTTAGAATATCCCTACATTGTAGCCTTCCACACACACCTCATCAGATCACCTGTCACTTTATTCTGCCTGACAGAGAAATCATGCACCGCCTCAGAATGCACTGCCTTCGCCTGGGAGATTCCTGTGATGGGAATGAGCAAGCCATAGAAATGGGGAAGAGTGCTCAGAATCCTCTGGGGCTGTTACTGTTAGTCCTAGGATGAGCCTTTGTTTTATCTGAGTTTTTCTTCAGTGTCACTCTTGATGCTGCTTCTTTGGTCTTTTTGAAGGCCTGTGAAGAATCAGGTTTCTTGGGGCCAGCGAGATGGCTCAGTGGTCTAAAGTGCCTGCTTAGGCAACCCCAGGGACCACGGTTTGATCCCCAGCCCCACATGCTGTGCCAGCCCCACCTCCAGGGCAGGCTGAGCCAGCCATAAAAATAAATAAATAAACAAACAAACAAACTAATAAAAAAAAGAATCAGGTTTCTTAGGCTTCAATGTTCTGGTAGGGTAACATAGAAAGCAGTGAACATTGAACCCTTGGCGTGGAAGCTTAAGCTGCAGCCCCATTGTGTGAACTCTGTCAGTGGCCATGGTGCATGGGTCACTCCAGTAAGCTATGGTTGCAGTCCTAGTGGGACTTGTCCAGCATTGCTCAAAGGACATACTATGGTTACAACATGGTGGTGGCAAGCTCCTGCAGAGCTAGCAGGATTGCTAGCAATATGAGGGAACCGTGCATCTTGCTCTTTAGACTTCAGTTTGGGGAGCTCTGGTGATTTTAGCCCAGAAACTGTGGAACTTCTGTGCAAAATCATCTTTGCTTCTGGCAGATGCTTAGAATTTTCACCTTCAAAGTGAACTCCCCATTGGATCGTGGAATCTGGAGCCTTAGCAGCTTCTGGGGAGCTGTAAAAATTCCCAGCACCTCCCAGAGCACTGAGGGAATTCCTATGTAGAGAAGTAAGGTTGTGCTCCTCACTGAGCTACATGGCTGCTACCCATGGCCTGCCAGTCCCTCGCTGCCTCAGTGGGCCTTCTGCACCTGTCCTTCACGGCTCCCTTTGGGCAGCCCCTATGCCAGGGCCACACTGGGTCCCCGCTGCCAGCGACCTTCTCCCACTGTGGACAGCCAGGCCTAGCCATGCCTGGAAAACTGCTTTTGCATTCCGCTCACAGGAGACTGCTGAGCCTTTAGCTGCAGACTGCAGCAAGCCTTTGTCTTCGTCACCCCAACCTTCTGTGGGAAACAATCAGAGTTGTGGCAGAACTTCCCAGAGACACTGAGTTAGAGGGCCACACTTGGAGGGGACAGCATCCCTGGCAACTTCACACTGACAGACACCCCCCCACCCCATGGCAGAAGTTCTCAGGAAGCTAAAGAATTCCTTACTAGCCGTCTCCACCCTGTTCTGAATGTGGAGTAGCCAATTCTGCGGCACATGATTTCCTCGTTTCTTGGCCCCTTTCTCTAGTCTGTCATTCACCCTGAGGTTCGTGTCCTCCCTCCTTTGCCTGCCTCTGTATCCTTCCACATCTTTCCTCTTTGAAGCAGCCTGGTTCCCATGGAAACAGCAATGTCATTGGAAGAGTTGGAGCCTGGGAATGTCCCCAAGGGCAGGAGAAAGTCACTCAACAAAAGGACTAAAACCCACCCAGATGGTTGATTCTCACTATGCTTGTGTGATAGTTCTCACAGCCATAGGAAGCTTTGGGAGCACAATTATGGGGGCTACAAGGACAGGTGACTTGTCTGTCCATCTTCATGTTTGTCCTTGCCTGTCAGCCCAAATTGTTCAGTGTCTGCTCAGCCCACGTGAGCTAGCTAGGTTGCAGAGGAACAAGATAGGTTTTCATGCCCAGAGCAGATTGATACTTTGTAGTCATTGGTGCTGTTTGTCCTATGGCTCATGTGTCATCACCAAGAGCCAGATCAACACAGAAGACCTGGATGCCTCTGTCCCCTTGGTTGCTTAACTATCATGTCATTTAGATTCACTCAGTTCCTCTGGGCCTTGGCTCCCTTCTTTCCGTTAGAGACCTCCGATTGTCTGGTCTGCCTCACAGAAGATGGCCATAGCGATGGAGGCAGAGTGCCAGCCCTGTGGCCTGTACAGACTTGGGTACTGCAGAGCTTCCCAGGGTCCTGGGATCAGGTGTGAGAAGGTGCTGGCCTGAGTGAGGGCTCGGGCCCCGCTGCACCTGCCCCATCACCTCCGTGCCCCCTGTCGCTGCTGCAGGTGCAACACGCAGGACTACATCTGGCACAAGGGCATGCGCTGTGAGTCCATCATCACCGACTTCCAGGTGATGTGCGTGGCCGTGGGCTCAGCGGCGCTCGTGCTTCTCCTGCTCTTCATGATGACTGTGTTCTTCGCCAAGAAGCTCTACCTGCTCAAGACCGAGAACACCAAGCTGCGGAGGACCAAGTGAGTGTGACCCCTGCAGGGCTGTTGTGCCAGGGTCCCCGGCACCCACTCACCACCTCTAGCTGAAGGCGCAGTGCTAGGTATTCACCCAAGGTGAACCATCTCCATGCAGAATGTCTTCCCAGGAGCATTCCCAGCACCTCTGCCTGGTGCTTAGAGGGTACTTACACAAAGTCAGCCAGCAACCAGCACCTCCCACACTGGCCCTAGTCATTCACTGCCCTGGTATACTCACCTGCCTTCCATACCCACTTCCCTGGTCTCCAACAGCCAGAGGGCAATGTGAGGATTTCACCCCATGTCAGCATGGCATAAATTCCCCTCACACCTGCTGTCACTTAGCTCTTCCTCAGTGGATGCTCAGGAGAGAAGGTTTAGTACCACATGACATTGTTTTTTATTTTTATTTTTTTTAAATTTTATTTATTTATTTGTTTGCTTGTTGTGTTTGTTTGTTTCTTTCTTTATTTATTTTGTGGCTGGCTCAGCCTGCCCTGGTGGTGGCGCTGGCGCAGCATGTGGTGCCGGGGATCGAACCGCAGTCCCTGAAGTTGCCTGAGCCTTCCTACGCAGGCGCTTTAGACCACTGAACCATCTCGCCGGCCCATGACATTGTTTTTAAAAGCTGCTCAGCCACTGTTCTAAATAGAACTATGAGGAATTTAAGAAATCCTCAGCTGGGGAGCCAGGGAGATAGCTCTGTGGCACAGTGGTACAAGTGCCTGCCTGGCAAGTGCAAGGTTGAGAGTTCAAAACCTGGTCCCGCCAAAAAAAAAAAAAAAAAGAAATCCTCAGCTGGGTACTGTGGCAGATGCTGTTTAAAAATTTGGAAAGGGTGGGGATGGATGTAGCTCAGTAAACAGGTCTTGGCTTCAAACCCCAGTTACCCTGAAAAGGGAGGGAGGGAAAAAAGAAGAAAGGAAGGGAGGAAAAAAGGAAGGGAGGGAGGGAAGGAGGCAGGCAGGCAGGCCTCTCAACCTCTCCTGCTTGGAATTTGGTGGCAGTGCTGAGAAATCTGGCAGAGTTTACGTCTTCTGCTGTGGCCTTTAGGGCCACGTGGGGCTCTGAAGCTCTCTGAAGTTGTCTTCTGACAGAGCGGTGCCTGTGCATGCACTTGACAGTCAACATGCGTTCACCACTTGCCCCGGCCTTGATGGGGATAGAATCATGCTCATCACTAAGCAAAATATGAACCTTTCCAAAATGTCATGGGAGTCACAAAAGGAGGTGATCAGAACTCACCTTTAGGCCCCAGGAAACAATGTAAGCAGCCTTGGCTGTGCCGCCCTTCTACACATTACCCCGTGACCCACCAGCCCAAGATTATCTCTAGAGAATGTGATGGAAGGACTTTCCCTGGGAAAAGGACAAAACACCATCTGTTGTCCCTGTGCTGGGTGAACCCGGGCTCTGTGCAGACGCCGGGACTGCTCCCCACAGGGCGCAGGCTGCAGGGGCCTGGGCCTCTCTCTCCATTGTGCCTGTGCACCCAGGCGGGGCTAACTGTGCACATGTTCACCCCGAGAGGCACGGCCAAGACCTTGACCCTTGTGCCTGCAGGAGGCAGGGACCACCCAGGTCAGGGCAGCTGCGGGTGAGGAGGGGGCCAGGGAGTGACTGCTAGCAGCCTGAAGAAACGGGAGGCCGCAGGAGCCCGCCTTCCTCTGTCTCTCTGTGCACCGTGTTTCTCTCTGGAGTCCACTTGAGTTCCACTGATGCTCCATGTGCGTGGTGCAGTACAGATGCTGTTGCAGTTTATTGATTCTGAAGCACATATTTTCTCTCACATATTAGCATCTCTGAAATTGGATTGCGTGGTAGAATCACTGGCATCTTATAATCACTGTTGGCCAGATGGTAGTCTCGATGTAGTTGTCATTGCCTGGCACGTACAAACGTGGTCATAGCTGTTCATATCATTGTCAGTTCTTTATCTGAAGTCCAAATGAGCTACTTAAGTATCTAATAGAAAGCTGAGATGATAAGAAAGTACTAGATCATAGTTTGGGTGGCAGAAGCTTTTTCCCAATGCTGCATCCAATGGTGGTGCATCTTCTTCCATGGCATTTGGTGGAGAGCAGCTTCTGACCCACAAGGCTCTGCAACCGTTGTTCTATTTTGCCATGGTTGGATTCGTGTTCTGCTTCCTCTCTCCTCCTCTACAGCAAGCTCCGGACACCATCTGAGCTCCACAATGACAACTTCTCCCTCTCCACCATTGCGGAGGGCTCTCACCCAAATGTAAGGAAACTTTGTGACACTCCCCGGGTCTCCTCCCCCCATGCCCGTGCCTTGGCTCACTATGATAACGTTGTCTGTCAGGTAACTGTCTTCTTCGCCTCTCTCCTCACTGTGCATGCCTCAGCCTCCTCCTAGGCCTGTGCTCTGTTTTGGGGTGTAATCTCCAGGACTATTGGGGGTCGGTGTAGGGCCATGAAGGTGGGAGTGGGTGGTGAAGGTGGGCATAGGTGCTGGGTGGCATGTGACTCCCCTGACAGCCATGGTTACAGGGAGCAGAGACCTTTCCCTAGGATGACTCAGGGTCTTTAGCTTCCTTTGCATTATGACCTTTCATTCTCCACGTGAAGGAGGAAGGTTCTGTCTTCACTGCTAAGAAGTTTCCTCATGGCTATTGAGCAAGCCCTTTGGGATAGGTAGGGAAACCTTGATGGTCTTGATGTGCCTGGCAGCTGGTCTGGCCCCAGGCACACACAATGCCCACAGAACCACCAGCCCAAGAACAGCTCTTTCCTAGGAGGAAGGGCTCCTACATATCAGCTGATGCCCAGTGAAAAGTCCCAGTAGACTGGGGCCGGGGAGATAGCTCAGTAGCACAGGTGCCTGCCTGGCAAGCATAAGGTTGTGAGTTCAAACCCTGGTCCTACAAAAAAAAAAAAAAAAAGGAAAAGTCCCAGTAGACCATTTTCAGACAGTGCCGGCCTAGTACATTGTCTGGACCAGACTGATTGAAAAATACTAGATAACTGTGAGAGAATTTTTTTTTTCGGAACCGGGGTTCGAACTCACGACCTTGCACTTGCCACACAGGCACTTGTGCCACGGAGCTATCTCCCCAGCCCCTGTGAGAGAATTTTGAAAATAAAATAGAAACCAGCTAAGTCCCAAATCATTATGTCACATCCAATTGAAGAATTCTACACACCTTGTAGACACCATACTGTAAGGTAATTGTGTTATTACAACCTAAGAGAACTAGGCCGACTTCCAGACCAAATAGTAGAGTTGAAGCAGAAACTTTGAAATTCTCTGAAGTCCTGGGCAGTAGAGTGTGAGCTCCCTGGAGTTTCCCCTGGCTAGGCTAGCGCAGGAGCTTCCTGCATCTGTGCTGTTCCCTGCAACAGAGGCATCTTGTCATTTCCAAGTTGTGTTGTCCCTGGCCCCACTCCTCGGCGTAGGAGCGTTTGCTCTGCCAACCATCAAGGGGAATGGTGGCCTGCTGTGTGATCCCTTGGCTCCACTGTCAGCTCCTTAGGCCAGGCTGTCCCTTGTCCACAGGAAGTACTCCCACTCAGGTGCAAGGGTCCCTGGGACCCTCTGTCCAGCCCTCCTAACAGATGCCTTACCCCTCCCAAAGGGAAGGGAGAGAGACAGCTCCTCCTGGAAAACATGGCTGTGCAAGCAGAGGATCCCTAATGGGGTGAAGCCACCTCTGTGTGTGGAGTGCGGGGTTCTGGCTGTGAGAACACATCCCACCCAAGCCTGTGTTCAGAGCAAAGCCGCAGATGCTCAGCATGGCAGGGGCCAGCTGGGCCGAGCAGGGCAGTCGGCTGGGGCGATGCTCAGGGAAGGAAGGAGCCAACCAGGCTGTGGGAGCCTCCTGGCTCCATTTGTATTCATAGGGTCACTTCCAGCAGGCAGTCCCCTGCCTTGTCCCTGGGAGCATCATTCTCTCTGTAAAGCACTATGAGGGGAGGGGTGAGTGTCCCATCCAGCAGGAGTGCCCTGGGGTCTCTTCTTTGTCTCTGGTTCTCACTCCTAGCTACATGTCAGCAGTAGCCAGAGCCAGGGTCCTGTGAGGTGATCCAGTAGGACAGGTGCCTCTTAGGCTGGGAGGTGGCACAGTGGTAGAGCACTTACCTAGCATGCAGGAGGCCCTGGGTTTAATCCCCAGAACTAGGATAAAAAGAAAGAAAAAGCACGGCTGCCACTTGGTGGTGAGAGGAAGCCTGCTTGTAGCCCTAACCGCACACGGGCTGTACCTGCTGCCCAGCCTCTCCTCCCCTCTCCTCACCCTCAAATTGCTCTTTTTTTTTTTTTTTTTTTTTTTTTTAAGACAGGGTCTCGCTATGCAGTTCAGGCTGGCCTTGAGCTCACTTTTGTAACCCAGGCTGGTCTCGAACTTGCACTGATCCTCCCAAGTTCTGGGATTATAGGTGTGTGCCACCACGCCTGGCTTCGGATTGCTCATTGGTGTTGGTGCCCAGAATGTGTTGGAGAGTTCTGATCACTTTAGAATAAGTAGGGTAGACTGAGAGGGTCATTTTGTAGCCCAGCTGCCGCCATCTCTCCCAAGCTCACTCACAAAGTCTCCATCACTCTCTGCTTCTCCTCTGGCCCAGACTGCAGTGGTGCTGTCTCTGGCCAAGCACAGGCCAAGCCTGTGTGAGTCTCATTTATGGCCCAGCAGCAAGCACCCAAGGGGCCATGACCAAGACTGCCCTGCCTGCCCTGTGCCACCGCCCTCCCAAGGAGCAACTTAGGCTGCCTGCGAGCAACAGGCTGTCCGGGAGCTGCATTTGTCCCAAGGGCTTTGTGGTGTGCTTTGTGCTAACGTGCTGGCTTCCTGCCCCCTTCAGAAAACAGTACCTGGGCCTTGGGGTCCAGGCTGAGCCCACATTACCCTGGGCCTAGAGAGGGACACTGGGGACAGGGACAGCAGATCCCAGGACTTACACCAGATGTCAGCCCCACTCCCCTGTGACCAGGTACATCTGCTCACCAAAGGAGACGGGCCCTCTGCATGGGGCAGGCCCTGGGGAGGCGCTGAGGCTGGGCTGCACCTGTCCGCGGCGCTCCTTGCTGCTCCCTTTGAGGGCCTTGTGTAGATCCATCCCTGGCTTTAGGGTCCACTTCTCCCACCATCTGACCTGGCTTTCTCAAATTCTGCTCAGATCCCCTGAGGCTCAGGGCCAAAGCTAGCGTGCCCAACCTCATGCATCACAGCCCTGTGCGGAGTCACCAAGGCGCTTCTGTGCACCTTCGCCAGGCGCCCAGGGGCATGTGCTGTGGGGCAGGGTGCAGAGGGCAGCTCAAGACACAAACACAAGTTGCGTCTTAGTAAGAGGCAAAGTGAGTAGTGGCCCTCCCATCTCTTCCATATTGTGGTGTGCTCCAGAGACTGTCAAACCTGGCTCTAGGAGTTCAGCTGTGAAGTGTCCATGCCAGCGTCTTTCTCCAACAGCACAGAAGCACACACAGCTGGATGTGTGTATCTGTAATCGCAGCCCTCTGGGAGGCTGAGGCAGGAGGTTTGCAAGGTCGATCCCAGCTTGGGTAATTTAATGACTCAGTGAGACACTAACAAAATAAAAAAGTGCTAGCGATATGGCGCAGTCCAAGGCTTCAGGTTCAACCCCTCGTATAAATAAAACAAACTCTTATTTTTGTTTGTTTTTTGAGACAAGGTTTGGCAGTGTGCTTCAGGCTGGCCTAGAACTCACTATGTAACCCAGCCTGCCCTTGAGCTCCTGCCGTTTGTCCTACCTCAGTCTCCCTAGAGCTGCAATGACAGGCATATACCAGCATGTTTTGGGTTCGGTTTGGTTTTTTTTTTTTTGACTGGCTCAGCCCACCCTTAGGGCAGGGCTGGCATGGCATGTGGTGCCAGGGATCGAACTATGGTCCCCTGCACCTTCCTAAGCTTGCCTAAGTAGGTGCTTTAAACTGCTGAGGTATCTCACCGGCTGGCTTGGTTTTTGATACAGAGTGTTGTTATATAGTGTATGTAGCCTGGTCTGGCCTTGACCTCATGAAAATCCTCCTGCCTCCGCCTTCTGAACACCAGGATAATCGGCCTCCATTACCATACGCAGCTGTATTTTCTAAACATACATGGGATTGTACTACCCCTTGATTTGGGCATGTGCAGATTTCTACACTGCCTAGTTTTTTCAGCTCTTCCCACATAGTCAGATGGGGTGCCTGTGTGTTTTTTGTGTGCAGCCGCAGCCCCTTCAGTTGGCCTCTGACCTCTCTCGATCCCCTTTCCTCCTGCCCTCACTGTAAGTCACACATTAAACCCGTGCTCAGGACCCAGAAGACATGTCTACCCAGGCTGGAATGACAGGCAGGTAACAGTACCCTAGGCACACACTGTCCTGTGTGTTTGGGCCCCATGGGAAGCCTGGGTCTTTGCTGATTTTTTGCCATCCTGTGACAGACCTAGCCCACTGCCAGGACCAGTTCATTTGGCAGCAGAGAGCAGAAGAGCTCCTCAGAAAAGGCCCAGTCCTAAGGCCCATGTTGCAGAGCTGGACATAGTCAAGCTTTAGGGCAGTCTCTGGGCTTCTTGCCACCCACAAACCTGCCTCCCTGGTCAGCAGAGTTCTGAGCATTTAGGATAGCTGCTTGGGTCCTTAGAGAACAAACTGAGGCTTGGAGCTTCGCATAGTGGTGGAAAGGCAATGGGCAGGCTGGCATTTTCATGAAGCTGTACAGCTAAGAGCGCAGCACCTGAGGGCGGCGTGCTGGCTGCGCTGTGCTGCTTTCCTTTTTGCTTCTCCTTCATTTTGAGACAGTCTTTCACTAAGTAGCCCAGGATGGCCTCATTCATGGTGATCCTCCTGCCTCAGCCTCCTGAGTGCAAGGATTGTAAGTGTGTGCCACCACTCCTGGCATGCGTCCAATTTTAGTGGTGCCTAGGCCAAGTTAAGGAACTGTTTCTCCCCAGTCCCTGACAGAAAGCCTTCCTGGCCCCGCAAAAAAGTATGTGGAGTCTGTATCTGAATAACATTTCTATATCCAGCCATTGATCATAAAGAACTTTTCTAAAAGTAGGTGCTAATGACTTTTTACCTGTTACTTTTAGTTTATTCCACTCTTACAGCTTTTCTCCTGTTTTTAAAACTATGCTTCTTCTGGCCAGTTAGAAAAACCTCACTAGCTGAGGGCAACCCACTTTCTGAGCCCCCTTCTGTCCCTCTCAGCGTTGTTTCTCGCAATAAATTCTTCCTACTCTAGAAAAGAAAGGAAAAGAAACAAATCCTAGTTGAGCATGGTAGCACATACCTACAATCTTAGCACTCCGGAGGCTGAGACAGGAGGATCATTGCCAGTTCCAGGGCTGGCCAGATAGCTCAGCGCATTAAAGCGCCTGCTTAGGCAGAGTGCAGCGGCTGTGCTGCACTCAATCCCCAGTGTGCTGTGCTGGTCCCGCCCCCAGGATACACTGAGACAGGACTAAGCCTGGGCATGGCGATGCACAACTATAATCCCAGCACTTGGAGGCTGAAAACAGGAGAATCACTATGAGTCTGATCTATGTAGTGAGACCCTGTATGCCCTGTACTAAATACATAAAAATAACAACAACAACTTGGGATGATGACTGCTTGTTCTACCCATGCTCTCTGTCCTCATCCCTACCTTTTCTCCTCGTGCAGGATGATCCCAGTGCTCCCCACAAAATCCAGGAAGTTCTCAAGTCCTGCCTGAAGGAGGAGGAGCCTTTTAACATCCAGAACTCCATGTCGCCCAAGCTTGAGGGTGGCAAAGCAGACCAGGTGGACCTGGACCTGAACTGTCTTCAGAATAACTTAACCTAAAGCCGGGCAAGAAGGTGGCGGTGGGGGCGGGGGCGGGGAAGACGCATTCTCTCCTCTTGTACAGAGTCGATTTCTTGTAACCATTTGTTAAACTCTTTTCCTTTTTGATCTCATGGCATGCTTTGATGTTTTTTTGTACAGGAGGGGAAAAGACAAAATAAGCGAAGAAACGGAACAGAATCGCATACCTTGGGTCGTTTGTGCTGTCTGTACATTGCTTCTGCTCCTGTGATTTCTAAACCTGTGCTATTATTCAACTGACTTTTTTTTTGTACTTCGACCCACCTTTTTTTGGAATATCAGTAAAAACGAAGTTCTTGAAATAAAACTTTTTAAAAAGTTACCCATTTTCTTAACGTCCTATGTCTACCTCCTACCCCCTTCTTGTCTGCCTGAGTTGAACACAAGCCTTCACTGACACACGCTTGAGTGCATCCAAAGCCTCAGGAGCGCTCTACGTGTCAGCTGGGGAGCCAGCGCAGGAGGCTGGAAGCCCAGAGTGAAGGCTCCAAGGGGACCAGTTTCTGGGTGTTTTTGTATTTTTGTTTTTTTGTATTGGGAATTGAGCTCAGGACCTTGCATTTGCCAGGCAGGCACTGATGCTGCTGAGCTGTCTCCCGGCCAGGGGCCAGCTTCTGATGAAGGCTCTTCCTCGCTTGCAAACAGCCATCTTCTCGTGGTGTCCTTGAGTGGCCTTCTCTGTTGATCTATGGAAAGACGGAGCGCAACCAATGTCTCTCTCTCCTTATGAGGACACTAATCCTGAAGGGCATTAGTGCCCTTCCCGAGCATGTTGTTTCATCTTAACTGGAACCTTGTAGGGCTTCTTTCCAATTCCAATCATATTGAAGGTTGAAGCTTCAGTAGATGAAGTTTCAAAGAAGAAAGGGGATGTTTCTGTCCCTTTTGGTCTGCCTCACCTGTTAACACTCTTGCTAGCTGAGCACAGTGGCACACACTCGTAGTGCCATTTCATGAGAGGCTGAGGCAGGAGGACACTGACTTTGGGTCCAGTTGTATGGGCCTAGAGGGGTGCTCTTCCCCCTGCTCCCTGCCCCCCCACTTTCCCAGGCTAGTCTTTCCATCCTTTGTAGAAAGAGAAAGAGTCCAAAATGGTGCAAAGCAAAAATAAGTTTATTTGCAGACGAAAGCACTGCAAAGCCACTCTGAGGAGTGAGGGTCCGAGAGCATGGCGACCCCTGAGTACAGGGCAGCAGGCCTGTTTCTAGGGTAACTGGGTCCCATCTCATCCCTCCTGCATGGCTGTTTCTGATTGGGTACTAGCTCGTTGCTAAGAGTATGTAATGAAAATCTGCGGCGGGGCATGAGAAAACTTCCCTTCTTGGAACAGTTCGTACAAAGAGGAATTTAGCTCCTCTCTGAGTGTGTACAGCCTAGCTGCTGCCACACATAGCCCAGGCCAGCTTCCTCATGTTCTTAAGGGGGCCGTCCCTACATTCTCCCTGCTGTCATGCTCCTGTCCCTACACAGCCAGGATTGTACAGAAAGACCATTCCTGATGGGGCTGGAGGTACATTCCTTTAATCACAGCTACTCAGGAGGCTGAGGCAGGAAGATTACAAGTTCAATGTCTGGACAACTTATCAAGACCCTATCTAACAATCTCAAAATAAAATTAAAAAGAGCAGAGAGCCAGCCATAATGGTGCAACCCTGTAATCCCAGCTCTGAGGAGGCTGTGGCAGGAGGATTGCCATGAGTTCAAGACTAGTCTGAACTGAATAGTGAGACCCTGTCTCCAAAAAACCCTAAAAATGAGATGCTGCTCAGTGTGAAAACCCTGGATTCAATCCCAGTACTGAAGAAGAAAAGACTACATTCTCTTTCATACATATGTAAGTGCTTATTTTGAGCCAGGCCCTGTGGAACATGCCAGGAATACTTAAGACTCTTGCCTCTAGAAGTTAGTAGTCAAGGAGGATCCCAAGTACCAGACTAGCCTCAGAAACTTAGCAATTTAGTCCAGCATTGTCTCAAAATGAAAAATAAAAAGGGCTGGGAATACACCTCAGTGCAAAGGCTCCGGACTGAATTTCCAGGACTCTTAAGATAAAAAAATCTTTAATAGTCAAATGATCAAAATGTATTATGTGCGGGTAGGAATCTGCCAAAGTGGCACCCATCAATCTATACAATCAGTTTGCACTAATTCAAAAATATTAAAAAGCCAAATGTGGTAGCACATGTCTGTACTCTCAGCACCCTGAGAGGCTGAGGCAGGAGGACACAAACAAGTTCAAGCCCAGCCCAGGAAATTTATTGAGATCCTGTGTCTTAGTTACTTTTCTTGTTGCTGAGACAAAATACTAAACACCCAAAGCTACAGAAGGAAAGGTGCATTTCCTAACAGTTTGTAGAGCATTCATTCCATAATTGGCTGGCTCAGAGGCAAAGGAGAAAGAGTCCATGGCAAGCAGGCAGAAGACAGTGAAGCAGCAAGCAGCAGCAGCAGCAGCAGAAAGCAAAAGCCCACCTCTCCCTTCTATCTCTTTCAGGCGACCCACCTTCTGCACAGGGTGCCCACACCCAGGGTGGGCCTTCCTATTATCCACCTATCCATACCCAGAAAAATACTAAGCCAATCAGTGGACTAATTTAGCAATCACATGCCCTTAATCCAACATCACATCCCCAGATTCAGCCACCTCCAAAAAGCACTCCTAGGTATGCATGAGGCTTTGGGGGGACATCAGAATATAAACCATAACACCTTGGTATAGTTTAAACCTGGGGTACCCCCCAAAGCCTTATATGTTCAGAGGGGAATACAATACATCAAGATTCAATAGAGGCTTACAGGAAGAATTCAGAGAGGTTGAAATTGTGCTTGGAAGGTGTATTACTGTTCGCATCACTGAGACAAAATATTCAACCCCCACAGTTGTAGGAGAAAATGTTGATTTAGCTCACAGTTGATAGAGGTTTTAGTTCATCATCAGCTAGCACCAAGGCAGGGGGCATGGCAGAGGGGCGCCACAGAGGAGAAACCATTCGTGATGGGCAGAAAGCAGAAAAAGCAGCAAGTCACAGCCACAGCCCTGGCTCTGCCTTTTGCCTCACCCAGACCACTCCACACGGGCAGCGCTCAAGCCCTTCATCCTAGAGCCCTCGGGCCTAGCGCTGCACCAAGAATCAATCCCAGCGTCACACATTCTAGACCCAGCCACCTCTGAAAAAGCCCATCCTCTGACTGCATGAGGCTTGGGGGGACATCGAGACGCAGGCCACAACAGATGGACAGACAGTCACTGATCTCAGGCGTACTCAGGAGGGCAGCTCTGGGTGACCAGGAGACGTCCCCAGGAAGGGGCTGAGGGACCACTGAGAACCTCAAATGACAATCCACACAGGCCTGAGGGGAGGCAGGATTTTGCAATCTGTGGAAAATTACCCAGTCTCATCTTCATTGTTGTTACTGTTGTTTGAGACAGAGTCTCACTATGTAGTCCAAGCTGCCCTCGAATTTACTATGTAGCCCAGGCTGGCCTCAGACTCACAGCGATCCCTCTGTCTCAGCCTCCCAAGCGCTGGGATTACAGGTGTGCAACACCACCCCTGGCTTCTCAGTACCATCTTGATGGGAGATATTAGGTATATGATGTGTAATTAGCAAAATATAGAACATTAATTTTTAATCTGTATTACATTTTTAGTCCAATGGCTTCATTGATCCATTCAAAAAGAACAAGGTGAACAGTTTCTCATTCTCTCTAACAAATCTCAGAAAACCCTATAGGCCTGAGTAGAGATGGAGGCGAAGGCCCGTGGTGGGGAGTGAGGAGCAGTGCCACCCTGGGGGTTCCTAGAACTTCCCTTCTGCCCTCGGCCTATAATCATTCTGGTCGCCAGAGCTGCTGCGTGTCTCTGTTGCCTGACCCCGCCCTGTTTGTACTCTCTCCTGTGTGCCTCCTTATTTTTTATTCCATGCTGGACGTTACATTTGAAAAATTACTTATTGAAACATCTTAAACCCTGGGGGTGTGTGATTTCTTCCTCTAAGAAGATTTTTCTCTTATGCTTGTCAGGTGCCCAAGGTGCTGGAATTCTGGAATCATATTAATCCAGATTCAAGACTTAAAGTTTTCTAAGCCTCTAAAATACAGCTCCAAACCTCAGATAATGAAAGGGTTCCTTAGCTTCTGGTTCATTTTGTGTTTTACTATATTTTTTGTTTTGTTTTGTTTGAGACAGCATATCCATGTTGTGATCTCCAGTTATTCTCCTGCCTCAGCCTCCTGCATAGCTGGCACTACAGATGTGTTCCCCCACTTCATCTCTAACTCTACGGCAGAGTCCTCATGGGTCATGGCCCTAGATACACAGTGCTTCATGGGTGTGCCAGACACCCCAACACCCCAACACTCAGGTGCCAAAACCTTGAGGTATCTGGCTTCTCAGGCTGTCACTTTCTCCGAATGGTGTTGCCTCCATGCACGGGGCCCGTGTTGCTGGGCTCTGGATTCCGGCACTGTAGAAGTTGGCCTAGTAGCTCCTCCGTATCTTGTTCAGTGCTTGTCAGAGGTGTATACAGCCCTCTGGCTGGGGGCAGAGCTGGTCCAGTTTACCTGGCCTCCTGCTGGCTGACAACAGAAGCCCTGTGTTCTCCCCCTTGGACTCTGGCCTGAATGCATCTAGCTCCATCTGCCCTGTGCTGCGGGATACAGCTGCATGGTGTTGTCACCATAGCCCTTATCCACTTTGGGGGCCTGGGCAGGGTGGCATGGCTCTGCCTACAGCTCTCTGTGCTCTACAATCAGGAGACCTGTCCCTGCAGCCTAGGCCACTTTGATCTTTTCCTGTGGAGGCCCAGTGAAGATGGGAGCCCCTGACTCGTGTCCAGGCCCTGGGCTGGTTCATATTCTGCTGTGCTTCGTGTTCCTCACAAAGGGCCAGGACATGTGTGCCAGAACCTCGGCTTCCTGCCCGCTGCGGGAGCAGGGAGGGCCAAGAGCACCAGTGCCTCTCCCGTAGACAGCTGAGTTAGGTAGGGCATTCTAGGCAGTCACACAGGGCTGGCCCTGAGTCAGTCCAAAGATGAAAACTCGATGCGCGGCTGTAGCCCGAGGCACAGCTGCTGGAGGCCAGGCCTCAAGATAAAGCCATCAGGCCTGAGGTAAGTGGTAACACCTGGTCTGACAAAGTCTAGTTAGGTATTTTTGCTCACCTCAGTAGGTGACCAAGACCCTCGGGCTCATCCCTGCCTGGAAAGGCCTTATCCTGCCCGCGCACACTTGCGACAGACATGACTTGCTTCCCCGTGGGCTCAATATTACCTACGCAGCTGTACTTGGAATCTTACTGATTGATCACAGCTTTGTCCCACATTGTGCCATCTGGTTGTGCTCTACAAACTTCCCCTGAGAAGCGGAGACCTCAGCAACCCACTCAACCCTCTTCGGCCTCTCAGAAGTGGTATCTCTTCTTCTCAGTAACTAGTTCCTACTCTTAACCTCTGTTGTTCTGTAAAATTCATTCTTTGATTCTGGGGAACACAATCTTGGCATATCAGACATCTAGCAGGTTGGGAATTATAATATTTCCTCTGTATCACTTGGAAATCTCATATCATTCCTATACCGTACTTGGAGGCCCCTGCGAGATAACTGGAAGGAGGTAAGGATTTGTATTTGTTTCATAGATTCTGGGTTATGAATTGTTTAAGTAATCACAAATTTTCATCCTGGTTTGTCAACTGTTTGTGCCTTGAACGTTATGCTTTGTCTCTTATAAACACCATTTTTTATTAAAATTGCAAACAAGTTGAAAGCATGGGAAGATTATAATGTTCAAAGTAAAATATCACATCATTTACATTCACAGGCAATGACCTGCATTTCTGTTTTGTATATGCTGCAGAGAGTTCCTTGCCTGGCTTACTGTGCTCTGTTATCTTATTTATTTATTTGCGGTACTGGGGATTGCACTCAGGACCCTGTGCTTGCCAGGCAAGTGCTTATTCTACTGAGCTATTTCCTGGGCCCCTGCTCTGTTATCTTATAGCGCAGCACCCAGAAGATATAGTGTTAGGGCGTCCCCTAGAGGACTTCGATGCTAACTAAAATGTGAATTTATGAAATGCTGTAAAATGGGTCTTTTTACGAAATCCAGTTTATATTTAGGAAATATACATGCCTATTAATAAATCATGAGACTCCACTTCAAGTTTCAAAAAAAATCAATAATCTGGCAACCGCTTAAGCCATGGAGGACAGGTTTCACTGGGATAGACTGGCCCTGATCTACCTCCACGGCTAGATGGAACGTTGAGCTTGTCCTGCCTCAGTTCCCTTTCTAGTCTGATCTCCCTCTGGTGGGGAGACAGCTCAGTCTTGACATCCCCCACTCTGACCTTTCCAGGCTGAGGGTGACGACTCTTGGTCAGGTTGTCTTAGTAACTCACTGTGAGCATGAGAAGAAAAGACAACCTTTTCCTGGCTGCAATTGTGATATTCTCCTGTGACTTTGTACTTTTCTATTTTTTGTTTTTGTTTTGTTTTTGTTTGCAGGACCAGAGTTCAAATTCACGACTTTGCACTTGCCAGGCGGGTATTTGTGCCACAGAGCTATCTCCCCAGCCCTCTCCTGGGTTTTTTGTTTTGTTTTAGTTTTTGCAGCACATAAAATTATAGAGGCAGGAGCCCTGAAGTGTCACAACTTTTCCCTCCTATCCAACCACTAAGAATCTTTTTTTTTTTTTTTTTTTTTTTTTTTTTTTGCGGGAGGGATAGGGTGACTAGAGTTTGAACTCATGACCTTGCACTTGCCAGGTGGGCACTTGTGCCATGGAGCTATCTCCCCAGGTAGCTCCTAAAAGAGTTTAGATATTTTTTTTCTTTTTCGGGGGTGGGGGTGGGTACCAGGGATTGAACTCAGGACCTTGTGTTTGTCAGACAAGTGCTTACTCTACTGAGCTACCTCCCCGGCCCCAGAATCTTTATCCTTTATAAAACCCTAACAATGGTCATTCTCCCAGCTAGTTAAATGCTCTTAGAGAAGCTGCAACTATTAAAGCAGAGGAAAGGTTTCCGTAGCACCTTCTGGTGAATCTCCACTGAAGCCAATGGCCAGTGGATTGTTGACCAGACAGGCAGATGGGTTCCTTTCCAGAGACCGATCTCTGGTTGCGTGGACCTATGGAAACTGAGAGGACGACTGAAGGGCCATGGCCAGGGCTGCTCTCTGGCAGATATCCCAGAGTCTCTCAGGGAAAGCTGGGTCCTGAGAGCCCACCTGGGTAACCAGCAGAACAGTCTCCACTTACCATTGTCCCTACCAACACACCTCAGGGAGACGAGAGGTAACCCTGAGTGATCTTCTGGTGTCCTCTGTCCTGCAGTGACCAGAGACGACATTGTTAGAGGACTCTCATAAGCCTCCATTAAGAGTTGGGCTATAGGTTTTCTCTCTGCTAGCAAGCTAGAAATCCAAGTTTTTCTCCTACTCAGTGGAAGTTAACTTTAGAACTCCTTGGTTGGCTAAACTGCCTTCTTGCTGGCCTGCCGCTTCCTTCAGGAGGTCAGGCTGAGGCAGCTTACAACAACTCTTTTCCTTTCACAGAGAACAGCTATCAGAGGAGAGACTGACACCTGTGCCTTCCATATAATAACCAGGGGGAAAGGATTTTAGCCTCTTCTTTCAGGTGCATGTAAAAAACTAATGCATCTCTTTACTACCTGCGGGGAACCACTCACTGTCAAAGCTCAGGGGCATCCAGGCACATGTTAAGGATGTGAACCCGCTGTCTAGCACAGGTGGAGTGAGATACACTTCTATAACCATGACTCAGTATTAGACAACCACACATGCGCTGGAGAGGCCAGCATCCCAGAATGTAAATATGTGATAACAACATTTATAAGAATTATACAATAGGGGGAACCGGGGAGATAGCTTGGTGGTCTAAGTCCTGCCAAGGACTCAGGTTCAATCCCTGGTACTGCATGCCTTGCCAGTCCTGGAGCCCTGGTCACACCGTGCCAGCCACCAAAACCAGGCATGGTGGCGCATGCCTGTAATCCCAGCGCTGGGGAGGCTGACACCGAAGTATCACTATGAGTCTGAGCTGTGTGGCAAGACCATGTACTAAATAAATAAATAAATAAATAAATAAATAAATAAATAAATGAAATGTTTTTTAAATTAAAAAAAAAAAAAAAATTCCACCGCCCCCTGAGCAGACCGACACCAGTGACACCAGCGTGTAAGTTGTGGTTGTTGGGCAACGGGTATAAATTTAACCTGTGAGCTTCAGAGACATAGAAATTTTACAGTGGACTTTGAATAAGACTAAGCCTTGTCTTGCTAAGGAGGGTTGCCTTGGTGATTACGTAGGTGACGCAAATATCTTAGTGACTTCTTTGCCAGAAGACCCAGGGCAAGGTTTCTTCAAGTTATTCACTTGACGGTATCTATCTCTCGAGGTGATCTCTTTTGCAGGTTGGAAAGCGCTCCAACCATTCCACTCTTCCGTCTTCCGGGGTTTTTTTCCTCTCTTTTGAGGCACTGGAAAGCAGTGGCGCAGACCTCTGGATTCCAGGTTTGCTAACAATGCTTCTTTCTTCAACTGTGACTGTTACAGCTGGGGTCAGTTGGAGTCTGTGCTTTCAGGAACACAGGCTGGAGTTAGGAGTGTGAGTTTCCAGGGAAGAGAGGGTCATGAGTCAGTTAAGGTGGCTGTTCCAAATCAATCTGTCCTCTAAGGCAGAGACCTGCCCTGGAGCAGGTCATCTCAGCGGACACCTTGAAAGTATAGAAATCAAGCAAAAAAAGAAAGGGATGCCAATTCTTAAAAAAAAAAATTTTTTTTTACTCATTTATTTATTTGATACAAGGTCTCACTATGCCTGGTCTGGCCGCTTGCATGGCATGTGGTACTGGGGATCAAACTTGGGCCCTGGCACTTATCAGGTAGCTGCTCAGACCACTGAGCTATCTCTCCAGCTCGAGATGCCAATTCTTTCTACCTTATTTCAGATGAAATTCTCAACGTCAAAATCTCTTATTCCTTTGGAATGTACTCTTTAAGCATTAGAAAATGTTTGGCCCTCACGAATTGAGAAAGAGAGCCGAAGATATAGCTCAGCGGCCTATCACCTGCCTGGCAAGTGCAAGGTCCTGAGTTTAACCCCCAGTACTGAAAAAAAAAAAAGGTGGATTAATATTTTTCTGCACCTGCACATGCCTTTCCTGCCCCTAGAGTCAGAATGGAATGCAGAAGGAAGCATTGGTTATGAAGGCATTTGACAACTAAGATTGTACTATAAGAGGAAGGGAGGGAAAACGGTCAGAATTACCTTATTTTCAGGCTTTCTTTGCATTAAGAAATAATCTTTACTTGTGTTCAAAGAGTAAGTGTGAGCCACAGAAAACCATGCCCCTGGCCCTTCAGGGACCCACGATCACTGAGCCTGAGGCTTCCCTTCATTTGCCCTTTGGAAATGAGGACCAGGTTTCCAAGGCAACCTTGATCAAACCCTCACCCACTGTTACTGAGCCTGAGGTTTCTTACATCTAAGGAAGCTTTCAGATGCTGCTGCTAAGTGCACTGAGGTCTTTAGAGGACTCACTGAAACCTATGAAGTAGACTAAAAAGATGTAATACTACTCTCAAATCAAACATCGACTTCTAATGAGAGATGAGCAGCATTACAAGCTGCTATTGCATTTGGAGATAAATAGTATATTATTAATTTTAAAGGTCAGAAGATAAACAGCCTAGTGAACAGCCAATTTTTTTTGAGGTGGGAGGACTGGGGTTCACACTCACAACCTTGCACTTGCCAGGCAGGCACTTATGCCACGGAGCTATCTCCCTGACCCCAAGAACAGCCAATTTCTACTGAAACTCAAGCAATCCCTACTGGCCTGACAAGCAGACAGGAAACTGGAGTAGAAGTATCTTTAGACATGTATTCTTGAAAGTTTAAAATAATGAGAACTGGCTGGTGAGATAGCTCAGCAGACTAAAGTGCTTGCTTAGGCAAGTTTAGACAAGAGCAGAGATTACAGTTTGATTCCTGGCACCACATGCCATGCCAGCCCCGTCCCCAGAGGGGCTGAGCCCACCGAGTCCCACTGTAGTGGTGCATACCTATAATCCTAGAGCCGCGGAGGCTGAAATACATAAAAAATAAAACAAAATAAAATAACGAGGGCCGGCGAGATGGTTCAGTGGTCTAAAGCGCCTGCTTAGGCAACCTCAGGGACCGTGGTTCGATCCCCGGCACCACATGCTGTGCCAGCCCCACCCCCAGGGCAGGCTGAGCCAGCCATAACACAATCAAATAAATGAGGTTTAAGAAAATAAAAAAAAAAATTAAAAAAAAAAATAAAAATAAAATAACGAGAACTAAACCCTTCAATTTTATTCATCAAGAGAAATATGAGAACACTTCTGCCTCCTTTTGATCATTTATAAGAGCCATTAAAAAAACATACATCCCTGATTTGATAAAAGGACAGATGATTCTTAAAGATAAGCTCAGTACTCGGTCATCCCCAGATACTGGGAAAATGCTACTAAACATGGCTTTTGCTCCAAACAGCTCACCTGATACTTTAGTCAAAATTGCCTCCTTGGTACTTCACAATTGAGACCAGGAAAAATCAAAGGGAGAAAACAAAGAAACCAAGAAAACATGGCAGCCTTTGTTGTGGCCTTAAAAGAAGTAGACCCTAAGTGTGATTCTGTGGGCTTAAACTCACCCGCTATTGCTGCAGACCACTGAGGCCACCTTAGGAGCGACTGCAGCAAGAGCCCTTGGGCCATGCCCTGATTGGGGTGGGGCGTCCCTAGAAGTCTGGCTGCCCCCTGAGGTGAGGGCCCCAGGAATCTGACCCATCCTACCAGCTGGTCCGACGAGACTGAAGGGCCCTGGGACACTGCCTACTCCCTCTGACTGATCGTTGTCTGCAGGGAGGAGTCCCAGGTTGTAAGGACTACCGAGAAACAAAACCAGAAATTGCCACACACCAGCGCATGGCTCTTGGTCTTTTTTTTTTTTTTTTTTTTTAACCTTGACCCTCCTTCCAGCCACCATACTTTAGTAAAACGAGTCATGAGAGAAGAGATAACTTGCTGTTTCTTATAATCTTCAGGTGGTAACTGGGACTAGCACCCAACTAGTTAACTATAGCTCTGAGCAAAGTTTGCTTTCCTAGTGTTACATGTGCATGCAGCCATATGGGAAAAAAAGAAAGTATCTAACAGCCAATAGATCTCCTAGAAAGTATCATAAAGAGATAGATGGGCTTTATCATCCATCTGTATGCCCTCAAAAGTGGCAGTAATTCATTATAGAGGACGCCAAAAGGAACTGACGAAGAATCCCAAGGTAATCAACTGGTAATCAACTGGCTGATGCAGCAGTGAAAGAAGCTGCTCGAGGGCACCCCCAGCAGGCCCCCCAATCCGAGAAGGACTCCTGGTCCATACTTGATCCAAATATTCTCAGTCAGAAATTGAATGGGCACTCTCCGATAGTGTCAGTTCCTTCCATCAGGATGGTTAGTCAGATGGGAAAAAAATTGTTCCTTCCTGGCACTAGTCAGTAAAAATTTATGAAGTCTACATCACACCTTTCACTTAGATGAGACCCAGCAGATAGCCTCAAAGTTATTCATAGAAAAAACACTCTTCCAGCTAGAGAGATATCTCAGTGGTCTAAGCGCCTGCCTGGCAAGAACTAGGGTCTGGGTTCAATCCCTGGTACCACATACAATCCTGTGGTGGCACATGCCTATGATCCCAGCGCTGGGGAGGCTGAGACAGGAGGATCACTACAAGTCAAAGTGTGGAGTAAGACCCTGTACCAAACAAATAAATAAAAGATTTTAAAAGATGTTTTTAAAGACACTCTCTCAGACAATAAACAGATAGTTAAGACACGAGCTCTGCCCAGCAGTCTCCTTCACTGGGCCATATCTCCTCCAGGTAGGCAGGGACAGTAAATACCTCGGAGAAGATTAGCAGCTTGATTTTAACTCATATGCCAAAGAGTAAGAGACTCCAATACTTACGGGTGTGGGTAGGTACTTTGACAAAGTGGGTTGAGGTCTTTCCTTGGAGAATAGAAAAAGCACAAGAGGTAAAAGTTCTGGTCTCAGCAATCACCCCCAGATTTGGATTCCTAAGAGTTTACAGAGTCATGGTGAGCCTTCTTTTAAAAGCAACAGTCCAAGGCGGCCTGATAGCTCAGTGTACTAAAGCGCCTGCTTAGGCAGGCTCAGGAACTGGGGTTTGATCCCCGGTGTGCCGTGCCAGCCCTGCCCCTGGGGCTCACTGAGCATGCAATTGAGACTGAGCGTGGTGATGCTCCCAGTGGTTGGGAGGCTGAAAACAGGAGATCACTGTGGATTCCAATCTATGCAGTGAGATCCCGTAGACCCTGTACTAAATACGTAAAAATAAATAAATAAAAATGAAAGCCACAGTCACACAGGGTTTCTCTCAGGCACTGGCTCTTCTCTGTCACCTCATTGTGCCACAGGCATTGAGAAAGGCAGAAAAGATAAATCATACCCTACAGAGACATCACTCCAAGAAGACTCAAAAAACCCGCCTACAGTGGTCTCACTTACTGCCTTTAGCTCATATCAAAGTAAGACATGCACTGTAGGGGCTGGTGATTTAGCTCAGTAGAATAAGTGCTTGCCTGGCAAGCACAAGGACCTGAGTTCAATCCCTGGTTCTGAAAAAAAAAAAAAAAAAAAAAAAAAAAAAAAAAAAAAAAAAAAAAAAAAAAAGAAAAGAAAAGAAAAAGAAAGGAAAAATAAGAAAGAAATACACTTCAAACTCTAGGTCTCAGTCCACTTGAAATGCTTTATAGACACCCTTTGCTCACTAATGATATTTTCTTCAATAGATAGATGCCTCACTGAAGGATATTCCCTCACTGGTTAAATTCCCAGACTCTATGACAGTTAATGGAAGCTCAGCCTAAACAGAAGGGAAATCGTATTTTCTACCCTGGAGACTGAGTACTGGCAAAGTCTCTTCCCTTATCATCCCCTTCCCTAGGACCAACATGGGGAGGACCAGGCACCATGGTCCTGTCAGCTCCATCAGCTGTCAAGGTAGCAGGCCTGGATGCCTGGATACACCACACCTGACTCAGAGCCTGGGACATAGCTGTTACCCAGAATAAACAAGCACCTCAATACAGAGACTAATAGAGGCCTGTCACCAAGTACTTGGCCTTCCTGCTTGTGGTGACATGGCACAGGGTATCACATGGTGACACAGTGCAAGACACCCCAATGATGTCATCACACTGTGACTGCCCTTTCATGGGACCTGGCTCCTGCTTCACTGTTAACATGTGATCTTGGAAATACTCACTTTCTCTGCACTGGGACAACATACTCAACATCAAGCTTAGAAGAGGAGAGGTTTGTCTTGGCCCAAGCTTTCCATCCACAGTCAGCTGGCTCTAAGGCACAAACAGAGTGGTTGGAGGACATGGAGATAGACAGCTGCTGAACCCAGGCCAGACAGGGAACAGAGAAAGAGGAGGGCCCAGGGATGAGGACACGTTCTTGAAGGTCACTTTTCTCATAAGAACTTCTGCCCAGGCCCTACCTCCTCGCTACACATTCAGCTATGGACTCCTCAGTGAATGAACCTAGGGTGACGACAGCTCCCTGTGACCCAGTCACTTTCCATATACATGAGATTTTTGGGGGACTTTTGTGTTTTTCAGAAGCCACTAGGGGCCAGGCATAGTGGTGCACACCTGTAATTCCAGCACTCAAGAGGCTGAGGTAAGAGGACCGTTGCAAGTTTGAGACCAGCCTGGGCTACAAAAACAAACTGGGCTCCAGGCCAGCCTGAACTGCACAGGAAGACCTTGTCTCAGAAATATAGATAATACATACATACATACATACATACATACATACATACCGAACAGAATGCTGACACAGGTCTAGACAGTGAAGTCCGTGCTGGTGAGGTTTCTGATGGAAATGAAGGTTCTCTTGGGAAGCAGAGTACAAGCCATCACTGTCGCATGATGGCAAAGGGTCTGGCTTACTTGGGTTCTTGTTGTGAGACTCTGAGGAAGGTGGAATTTTAAAAGTGGTGGCCTGATTTCTCTGCGGAGGAGAATTCAAAGCAGCAAAGTGCCAAGGCTGCTCTGCAGGTATGTTTAATTGCTCACAGTCAAATGAGAGTGCAAAGGAAAGGGTTGAAGATAAAATGTACAGTTAAAAAGGAAGCAGAGAGGAAAGAAAATTTGGAAAATTTACATCATGGCCAAGGAAGGAGAAAAATGGGTGTGTAAGGGTGGGACCAAGAAGGGCTCCACAGAGCAGCTTCTGAAGAGTTCAGAGTAGAGAAAAATGAGCTGCATGTTTCTCCGGACAGTAGGAAAGATGTCTCCAGGATGTATCAGATCTGTGAGGGTGGGACTATTAAAAGAAAGAGCCCAGGGGCCCTTGGGCATTCTGGCTGCTGGCAAGGCACAGGGACACTACAGCCTTGGCTCACAGGGACCCCAACTCAGCTCCAGTGTCTGTGTGGTGCTGCCTTTACAGGTCTACAGAATGGGAGGGTTACAACGTCCTGGCAGCTTCCACCCAGATTTCAAAGGAAAGCCTGGGAGGCCAGGCAGAAATCTGTCTTGGCATCCATGGCCCTGCACAATGTGCTCGAGGGTGCAATACATACTAGAGCTGTGGAAGAAAAGCCACAGTGGAGGCTCCAGAAATGTGGAAGTACCACCACCATGAAGCACCCTCCAAAGAAAGCTGAGAATAGTGAGCTACACAAGCCTTGCGAAGCTGCAGACGTCGCCTTGCAGTGCATGAGAGCAGCCATGCGGGCGGAGACCAGCAGAGCCATAGAGACGAGGATTCTCCATCAACCCAGAGGCCCAGGGAGAGATCTGTGATGCAGAAGGAGCCACTGCAGAGCCTCCACTGGGGCAGTCAGAGCTGTTGCAGAGGGTCCCCACCAGGCCCATGCCTAGTGGAGCTGCAGAGGTAGGCCTGCCGTGAAGACCCCACAACTGTACAGCATGCCACAACCAGCCTGGAAGGGCTGCAGAGACTTGTAAGGGAGAGAATTGATGCATACACTGAGTCTAGGCGTGGGGAGCGGCTAGCGCAGGAGGTTGGAGAGCTTTGCAGGGCTAGAGCAAGGCCAGCCCTAAAACCTCAGTGCTTCGGAGGCAAGCCATGTAAACACGTTGTTGGGACTAGAGCGAGGCCATTCCAGTGGGTGTCTGGCTTTGGTGCTCTCTGTGAACTATGGCACAGACTGCTTTGGCAGGCATTCCCAGCCAGGCACACTGAGCTGGCCACCAATACCAAGCATGGTGGCACGTGCCTATGATCTCAGCCCTGGGGAGGCTGAAAACAGGAGGATCCCTGTGAATCTGAGCTACATAGTGAGACCCTGAATCAATATATAAATGGAAAAAAAAATCCAAAACTATAGCACAGATAGCACTGAGAATGCCTCGCTTTCAGTGTTCTCAGTAAGACATGAGGCCTTAGCTCTTGGCCCTGTCATGTCCTTCTCCCTGTTTTTACAGAGCCTAAATACAGAGGCAAACCATGCCAAGCAGTTGCTGCTTCTGAGTCAGAGAGGTCAGGTCCCACCTGGCCCCAATTTTCCTTTTAATATGTGTCTAGTTTTTTCTTAATCTTCTGTTACCCACTCTCAGGACCCTGCTCCCCATGCAGGTTGCAGCATTCAGGAAGGCCCCATAAGAGTGAGGCTGCGCATAACCTTGGGGGACTCAGCCCTGCCCCAGCATGGCAGGCACACAGACTTGGAACTTTGGGATTTAGTGTTTGCCCTGCTAGGGGCTGGTCTTGCTCTGTGCTGTTTATTCCTTTCTGCCTGTTCCTTCTTTTTGGTGCATTTTAGACACACGTGGTGATGGCACTCAGCATGGGGAATTTGTACCTGAGCATGACGTGGCTTGTTTCTTCTTTTCCCGTTCCCCTCCCCTCAGTCCCACCATTGTGTCTTGGAAATACACACTTTGTTTTGGTTTTATATGCTCACAGCAGCAAGAGCTTTGCCTTGAGTCTCAGCTGAACCATTGGGATTTGGAGCTGATGATGGAATGGGTTGAGCCCTTGTGGTGTATGGGTGGGAGGAGAGTGTGTTGAATGGGAGACGGACATGAGCGTTGAGAAGTAATAAGACTCAGGAGTGAAATGCCAGTTTACAGCCCCTGTACTACCGCAGACAAGGTTAGTGACTTTTAAAAGGACCACTAGGACAGGGCTATCTAAAGATACATTGTAAGGGCCTGCCAGATAGCTCAGCAGACTAAAGCACCTGCTTAGGCAGAGCGCAGTGGCTGGGGTTTGATCCCTGGTGGTATGTCGTGCCGGCCCCACCTCTTGGGTGTGCTGAGACATCACGATTGAGACTGGGCATGGTGACCTGTGCCTATAATCCTAGCACTTGGGAAGCTGAAAACAGGAGGATCACTACAAGTCTGATCTGTGTAGTGAGACCCTGTAGACCCTGTCCTAAATGCATAAAAATAAATAAATAAATAAATAAATACACATTGGGTTGTGTACTACAATGGTTGTGACAGCAGGAGCCAGGTGCCCTTCTCTTTTTAAAAAATTCTCCTTGTCTCTATAAAATTAAAAAAGTATAGTCTCAAGGTCTATCCATTTACCTAAAAATGTCTTAAGGGTATCCTCCTTTATGGCAGAGTACTACTCCATTGTGTGTGTGTATGTGTGTGTGTGTGTGTGTGTGTGTGTATGTGTGTGTGTGTGTGTATGTGTATTTATCACTCATCTGATGATGGGCATTGGGGCTATTTTCAAGATTTAGCTCTTGTAGTTTGTGCTGCTATAAACAGGTATGCATATGTCACTGTAGCACGCTTTTAACTTTTTTTGGGAAAATACCAAGGGGAATAAGTGAGTCAAATGGAACATATCTAAATGTAACAGGAATGAAGTTTCCAACACATGAAATTTTGGGAATATATTTAAACCCTAGCAGTAATTAAATATGAAAGTATTCTGAGGATTGGAGGAGGCCACACCAATTCACCCTCCAGGCCTAGGGGAAAGGGAGAGCACCCAAGGGGACACAGGCAGCTTTGATGGTCACACAGGCAAGAGGTGTGTGAGCCCCACCATTGCTGGGAGCAGTAGCAGAGGCACTAGCCTGGGGCCGGGGACTCCTCAGCGGTCCCAGGAGGCTCCACTCGAAAGGGAATAGTGTCCTGAGTGTGTGACCCTGAGGTTACTAAGATACACAAAAGTTATAGAAGAAATCAGGGGAGCAGCCAGAACAAACCACTGGCCAGTGGTTTTATCAAAGACAAAATAATGCATCAGTGAGAGAAATTTGCCTCCTGGTGCATGCACACATGCAATTCTGAGGCATAAACCTAGGAATGCAATTGTCAGCATGGAACTGAGCCTGTCCTGACTCACGAAAGACATTATCAACTGGGAACGTTTCAGTGAATAATGCCTCCCAACAATGCGCGGGAGTTGACTTTGCTTCATATCCTTACTTGTACTCCAAAGACTTATACTTTTTTTCAGCTTTTTACTTTTTTAAGAAAAGAGTCTTGCTATGTATTCCAGACTGGCCTTGAACTCACTATCAGCCCAGCTTGGCCTTGAACTTGCAGTGATCCTCCTGCCTGGCCTCCATTCTCAGTTCTGGGATTGCAGCTGTGAGCCACCACGTCTGGCCTTTCTGCATCTATTGAGCTGGTCATATGGTCTTTTTCCTTGGCTCTATTAATATGGTGCATTATAAATGGATAAATGGATAATGGGCCAGGGAGATAGCTCAGTGGAATAAGCACCTGCCTGGCAAGTGCAAGGTCCTGAGTTCAATCCCTGGTACCACCAAAAAAAAAAGGATAAAAGTAACATATAAGAACAAACAAGAAAAAGAGGGAAATACAGAGAGCCGAATAAAGGAGGGAGAAAGAAAAATAAGGAAAAAATAATTAAAGAAGTAAAGAAAAAGAAAAAACCAAGCTCCCCCCTCCAAAACAACAACAACAACAAAACGAGTAAAATTTTTTTCTGTCTTGTTGAGTGTGTGGTTCCTTTCCAGCATCTGCAGGCTTAGAATCCAGCAAGTCATAGTTTTTTCCACCTAGTTTTATGGCCTGTGGGTTTGGAGGTATCTTCCCTGCTCGTCTGGCTCCTCTGTCTGTACACCCCGGACTGTGGCAACCGCCTAAGCCGAGGCACACCCTTGCTCACGTTGGTAGACCACTGCTCTCCGCTGGATGTAAGCAGCAGGCTGGGCTCAAGCCGACTGTTGGCCTTAATGTCAGCGCTTTAAGACCCAACTGCCTCTAGGAGCCTCACGCTGCAGGCCTGGCTTCCCACCGTGGAGGGCAGGGGCCTGAAGCTTGAACTTCTCATAAGGTCTAGGTCTGCCCACACCACCCCCCCATAGCTCTTTCTTGCCCAGTCACGTGGGACAGTAACACCAGAAGCCCTGACACGAAGGTGTCCTGCAGCTCCATCTTAAGCACCCACCTCCTTCCCAGTACAGTGCCCATTTAGACACTCTTACAATACAGCAGACACTGCACTGGATTTTTAAAAAAATTTTTTGCAATTCCAGCCTGCCATGAAGGAATCATTTTTCAGAGCAAAATCCTACAATACTTTTGTGGCTTATAGTAGCTGTGGGATTTTCTTGGCATTAGTGCTGCTGAGCTGGTCCATTATTTCTCCCTGGAGCGGCAGGCCCTCCGGGTCTTATCTTCTGTCCTTGGCCCTGAACCTCACCCAGGATCAGGTCAGTTGGCTGAGTGGTGCCTCTGCTGTCTGTGCCAAGGGAAAACAAAGCAGAGTGGGCTTGGGGTTGGAAGGTGGCCACGGTCAGGGTATAGAACCTGTGGGTGTGGAGTTGGCCAGGGCAAACGCTGCAGAGGGGCAGGTTCCACCCACAATGCAGGGACCCAGGCAAGATAACTGAATTCCAAAGGGGTGTGGTGGTGCACCCCTGCAATCCCAGCACTCAGAAGGCTGAGGCAAGAGGATCACCACGTATTCGGGGTCTCTCTGAGATATATGGTGAGGCTTTGTCTCTAAATAAATAAGTAAATAAATATAAGATCAAATTTCAAAAGATGACAGTGCCCCTTGTCACGGAAAGACAGAGACCACAACCTGCTTCTCACATGGCAGAGCCCAGGAGGAAGTGGCAGCTCCACAGGGCAGGAAAGGAAGGCACTGGCCTGTAAAAAATCCATGAAGTGGAGAGAGGGCCGCCAACAGCACCCCTGGGAATCCCGGCCACAGAGGAGGAGCCAGCCACAGCGGATCGCATGGCCGGCCCTGCTTACCCTGCGAGTGGGCAGGAAGGGCTGCACCCGGCTCTGGGCATAGACGCTGCTCGCCTAGGCAGCACTATTTTTTTTTTTTTTTAACTCACAATATTTAGGATTTATTTAAAACTCATGAGACAAGCACAAAAGAAAGCACCAGTGACAGAGGGGACAAAACCACTACACCCAGAGAGGACAGGGATAGAGGCATCAGACAGAGACTGGTGACTATGCTAACAGGTCAGCGGGGCAATGCTGCATGCCCATAGCTCCCGCCACTTGAGAAGCGAGGCAGGAGGATCCCTTGAGCCCAGCGACAGGAGCGCAGCCTGGGGAACGGGAAGAATAGAAAAAGCAAGGATGTGTTTCCTATTTTGAGATTATTTTCCTAAATCATCTTACTTTTAAAAACTTTTTAAAAATGCACAATTCTGAATTTTAAAAGCATTTGCCTCTTTAATTCAGATCTATAATCAGCGTTTACCAGGGTTCACTCCTACTGGTGGAATATTATGACGCAGTTGTTAAACATAACTGTGTCTGCTTGTTTGGACAGTCTTTCTAAATCGTCCAGGCTGGCCTCAAACTTGCAGTCCTCCTGCCTCAGCCTCCTGAGTAGCGGGGATTGCTAGCATGCCCTATCACTCCCAACTATTAGTAGTAGTAGTAGTAGTAGTATTGGGGAACCAACTCAGGATCTTGCGCTTGCCAGGCAGGCACTTATTCCACTGAGCTATCTCCCCAACCCATAATAATTATTAAAAATGACAGAATCTTCGTTGCTGTTCCTTTGGCCTTTGGCCTACCTCTGTGTTGTGGTCACACTGGATTTCTAGCTTTGTGGTGAGACCGCATCCTGCCCCTTTATTCTTCAGGACCATCTTATCAATCCACATACACTTCCATTCTCTTTCTTGGTTTGTCACAGTATCCAGGGCCTTGCAGGGCATTAAGAACACACGTGACGAGGGCACACATCCGCCACGTTGCCCAACCCAGACGCCTCTGGCCTTCGTCGCCCACCATCATCTCTCTGCCCGACGCTTTTCGCAGATGCCCTTCATCAGAGTGAAGCTGTTTCCTCACTTCTAAGAAGTCCGGGTCGCTAATTAGCTCGCTGAGAGTCTGTGCACTGAATAGATGTTAGCTTTGGTCAGGAGCTTTTCCGCATCAATTAAAATGGCCCTATAATTTTCCTATCTTATTTTCTTTGTTGTTGTTTATTTGTTTTTGCTGTTGCTGCTTGGGGATGGAACCCCAGGCCTTTTCATGAAGCCATGTCCCCAACTTCTATTATATTTTACTATTGGAGAGTGTTGCTAAGTCACTAGGTTGTGCAAGCTGGGTACAAACTTGCTGTCCTTCTGTCTCAGCCTCCCACAGAGCTGGGATTACGGGAATGGGGCGTGATATCTGTTCTTTGTTCTCTTAAAATAGAAAATTACAGTAGATTGATTTTTCAACTATTAAGACAAACTGTGAGTAAACATAACTTGGCTGGGTACATTAACCTTCGAGTTATTATTAGGCTGTCGTGTGCATGTGTGTGCGTGCGTGCGTGCGTGCGTGTGTTTTCAGGAGGTTTTTATGCCTCAGATCAAACCCCAAGCCTCACACACTGTAAGCACGCACTTCTGCCCCTGAGCTGCCCCCAGCCTGAGCGTCACGTTCCAGTTGGTGAGCTGGGCTGGCTGTGCCTCCCCCATCCTGTCCTGTCTTGGTTCTGCGTTTGATACCAGGTTGTGTGGGCCTCACGGAGTGCGCTGGGTGGGGCAGCTGTTCATGTTCTTCAGATGACGGTATGTAACGTGTGTGCCATTTCTTTCTTGAGAGTTTGGGAGAACGCACCATGGAGACCATCAGACCTGGAGTTTCCTTTGTATAATTATTTTGTATCAGGAATCAAACTCAGGACATTGTACTTGCCAGGCAGGTGCTTGTGCTGCTGAGCTATATTCCTGGCGCTATACAATGTTTCATTTTGGTTTTTTGTGGTACCAGGGATCGAACTCAGGACCCTGTGCTTGCCAGGAAGGCACTTATTCTACTGAGCTATTTTCTCGACCCTAAAACATTTGTTTACTTGGCCTAAAATTCCAATTTTTGGTATACTGTTGTTCATATATTCTTCACATCTTCAGAGTCTGGTGCTGTGTGCTCCCTCTCTGTCGCTCTCCTTATGGTACGAGAGCCTGAACCCCTGCTCACACAGGCTGAGTGCATGTACTCCCAGATTTATACAGAAGTCACCATGATCAATTCTAACATATTTTTAGCACCACAAAAAAGGAAATGCCAAGCCAGATGTGGTGGTGGCTCATGCCTGTAATCCCAGCTCTCAGGAGGCTGAAGCAGGAGGATCTCTGTGAGTTGGAGGCCAGCCTAGGCTACACAGTGAGTTCAGGCCCAATCAACTGCATGGCAAGATTCTGTCTAAAAAAAAAAAGGCACTCCCCTTCCCCTTTCCAACTGTCCCCCACCCCTGACAGCCAGTAGTTCACTTTATATTTCTGTGGCTTTGCCTTTTCTGGAGAGTTCATAGAAAACGGAACCCTGAAATGTGTGGTAGCTTGCGCCTCTTGCCAGCGTTTTCAGTATCCCCAGTGCCACGCATTGCATCAGCACTTCCTGTTTGCCTTTTTGTCACCACCTAATATTCCACTGTGAGGCTTGTCTTAGTTACTTTTACTCGTTGCTTGGACAAATACCCGACACCCGACAAAATGAAGGAAGGAAAGGTTTATTTAGCTCACAGTTGCTGGAGGTTTCAGTCCATATTTGGCTGGCCCAAGGCTGAGTGGAACAGGGCAGAGGGCATCCAGTTCATGGCGGCAGAACAACCCACAGGAGCAGAGAGTAACAGCTCTTTAAAAAGTCTCTTTGTGCTCAGTCACTCTGACATGGGCCCATTATGCCCTAGGGTGGAACCAATCATACCCCAGGATGGGCCCCTGATCCCACTCTAGGAAGGAGCCAATCATATCCTAGGCAGGCCCAGGTCATGCTCCAGGGAGGAACCAATTGTAACACATAATCCTAGTGAATCATGACTCATGTCTCAAACTCTAGAAGTCCCCGCCCCATGATTGCATGAGGCTTTGGGGGGACAACTAGACATAAACCATAACAAGGCTGCACCACATCTTTTAATCCATTCATCAGGTGATGGATGTGTAAGTCTTCCCCACTCTTTGGCTCTTCCCCATGCTACCACTACAAGTGCTCATGGCTGTGTTTTGGTCTCTCTTGGGTGTGTACTGGCAGGCAATTACTGGGTCAGGCGCTGACTCCCTGTATAACCTTTTTTTTTTTTACTAGTTCTAGGGATTGAACTCAGGACCTTGTACTTGCCAGGCAAGCACTTATTCCACTGAGCTATCTCCCCAAGGAGCCACCGGAGTGTGCATTATCCTTGTCCACTGCCTCCTTCTGGGCCACCATGACCAAGCAGCTGTCCTCCCAAGCAGACCTCACTCCTCTGCCGTTTCTGGACAGAAGAGCCTCAAACTCTGAGCCAAAATAAACATTTCCTCTTCTAAGTTTTAGGCACTGAGTATTTTGATCCATCAGTGAAAAGTGACTAATACAGTTGTGATTAAGCCAGGGTTGGTGGTACACGCCAGTAATCCCAGCATTGGAAGGCTGAGGCAGGAGGAGCTCTGTAAATGGGAGGCCTATCTGGGCTACAGAGCACGAACCTATCCCCACGACCCTCCCTCCAAAAAAAGAAAGAAAAGAAACCATTCTTTAATTTCTGTTGCTTAAATTTTTATAATTTTTAAAATTGATCCATTCTTCCGTATGCTTTGCTTTTCATGCTCCCCCCACCTTTGGTCCAACTCAGGACCTTGTCATTGCCAGGCAGGTGCCTATGCTGTTGAGCTTTATCCCTGGCCCATCTTCTAAGTGCTTTGAAAAGAGTGTCTGCTGTTTGAACTCAAATGATCCATGGATAGCAACTAGGTCAAGTTAGCCTATCATCTTATTTATATCTTCATAATTGCTTGGCTTCATTTTTCTATTGATTTTGAGAGGTATGGATTAAAAGTCTCCCTGTGATGTGCAAATTTTTAGCTTTATAAGGTTGCTTCATTTAAAAAGTTTCCCACATAGTGACAGATATGTCTGTTTTCCCTTATAGTTCTAACTATCCATTTTTGTTGCACAAAATGCAAGGTCATGCTGGGCAAGAAGGTAACTATAATCCTACTTACAATTCCAGCTACCTAGGACACTAAAGCAGGAAGATCACAAATTCAAGGCCAACCTGGGCATCTTCGTGAGGTCTTTTCTCAAAAATAAGTAAATAAGTATATAAAAGCCTCAGTGTTAGAGTGGCCCTGGGTTTGATCCCAGTTTTGCCAAAACAAACAAACAAAAAAAGAAGATACTGTGATATAGAATGCTCACAAATTCAGCATTGCTGTGGTTCATAGTGAATCAGATAGTGCTGACCTCATGAGGTAATCACCTTTCTCTGTGGCAGTGGCTTTATCTAGAGCTGTCTGATGTTACTATAGTTACCTCAGCTTTCTATGGGTTAGTGTTTGCAGTGTATGCTCTTCCATTCTCTTATTTTCAGCCTCCCTATATCCTGTTGGTGTAGACATTTATCCTATAAACAACATATGTGTTATTTTGACCACTCTGGAAATATTTTTACTTTCTGCCTGAAACATTTGTTCTGTTCATATTGTAATTACTAATAAATTTGGATTTAAACCTCCATTTTCTTCAATGCACTTTATCTTCTGTGTTCCTAGTTTTCTTATTTGCCATACTTTAGATTGATCTTGTTTCTAGTTTTTAGGTTTTTGCATTAAAATCCCCTATTATCCAATATATAATATAAGCTTTGTAAGCAATGTCTTTTAAAAATCCACGTGTAGGGCCTGGGGAGATAGCTCTGTGGTACAAGTGCCTGCCTGGCAAGTGCAAGGTTGTGAGTTTAAACCCCGGTCCCGCAAAAATAAAATAAATAATAAATCCATGTGTAAAGTTGGAGTATTGGGGTTTTCTGTTTGTTTGTTTGCTTGCTTGGTTTGGTTTTTTGAGCCAGGGGCAGACTGTATAACCCAGGCTGACCTTGAATTTGTGGCAATATTCCTGCCTCAGCCTTCAGAGTGCTTGAATTATAGGCATGCTCCACCATATCTGACATGGAATTTTTCATTTTTCTTCATTGCTATTGCCCAGCTTATGAAATTGGAAATGATTATTTTTATCATTATGTGCTTTGCCACTGTCAGTTTGAGAGTTACTAACCTTATTCCTATTCACTTAATGATTTCTGCAGAACAGTACCTGCCAATTTCCCATCAGAGGGTAGATAGGACTGGATTGTTTTACGTTTATGATGCCCTGATGTAGTGGTCAAGAACCTCTTATGGTTGTTATTTTTGTTTTTCGTGGTTTTGAGATGGGCTCTCACTACAGGGATCAGGCTGCCTTGCCTTTGAACTCACTATGTAGCTCAGAGTGACCTCAAACTCACGTTGCTCCTTCTGCCTCAGCCTCCCAGGAATATAAGCATGCGCCACCACACCTGGCACAGGTGTGGCTGTTGAACATTTGAAATGAGCCTAGTGCAGTTGAGGAACTCAATTGTTAAATGTACTCACCATCGTTTAATTTGAATGTGAACACCCATGGATGGCTCACAGCTGCCATACTGGATAGCAGCACAGTTATAGAAGTGATGATGTCGCCTTTTCTTGTTGGTGTCTGCCGTCATCGTAATCCCCCTCCTCAGACAACAAGGAGGAGCCTTAGAACACTAACTCCTTCATTCCCCTCCAGACATCTATGGCACAGTTCATATTTTATAATGCTCTCTCTATATTTTAAGTGCCATTATGTTTATTATTTTGCCATGTCGTTCGTGTTCCATCTGTTCTGTTGCTATGGTGGTCTCCCTCATTTCTTTGGCTGGCTCAGGCTGCCTTAAGGGTGGGTCTGGGGATTGAACTGCCATCCCCTGTGCCTTGCTGGGATCTCAGGCACAAGCGCTTAAACCACTGAGCAAACCTGAAAGGCCCCTCATGTTCTTTGAATAAGAAGCTCATCCTCAGCTCCGGGGGTTCTCCTCTCTGTTGCCTCTGCCTAGCATATCTTCCTCTCACATAATGATGTGGATGGTTCCCTCTCATTGTTCAGACCCCGCTCAGGTAAATCCTCTTCATGACGTGATCTCTTACCTCTGTTTACTGGAACTGCATGGGGCCCTATTCCCGGAAATCTCCTTTCTGCCTCCTCAGAGAGTCCCTGTGTTTCAGAGTGGGCCCTGCTGGTAAGCCATCAAGTGGCCCTTGTCACCTCGACAGAGCTTGGTGCTAACCATTAGCGTGTGGTGCTCTGGGAAACTGGGTCTGAGAGGAAGTTTGTGGGGGGAATTCTAGGAACTTTCCCTGTCACCAGGAAGAGATGGGGATATGGGACAGTGAGCTTGTCACTCAGGGATGGCACTGCAAAGTGAAGGGCTCTTGCCCAAGGACAAGGCTGAAGGTCACAGAACAAGAGATGGAAGGTGACTGTTCTGGAAAGTTGTTCTTAAGCATCTGAGCTGACAGGCTTGAGAGCCTCCCTGTCTTATAACTACCCTGAGGGACAAATGCTTTCACTGTCTCCACCTCATAGCAGAAGAAGCCCAAACAGAAGTGAGGGAGCTCCTCAGGGTCCAATGGTGTGGCGTGAGCTGGGGTCAGCATCCGCACCTCTCTACCTGTTTCCTGCCTGGCTTCCTTCTCATTCAGATCTTTGAAAGCTGGGCTCATGGCTGTTTTGTCCTAGACGTGGCCCAGGGCACTCTGCAGGGGCAGCCTCTGTTGAAAGAATGAAGGAATGAGTGGATGAAGAACAAACTGGCTCCTCAGAGCACCACAGTTTCATTTGCATCTTGCAAGAGAGCTGAGCCTTCCTTGGGATATACTTTGCGGGGCTCTCTGGATCCCTGTGCACTCCTCCCTCTCTGGGACCCCTGGGAAGCCCTCCAGAGCATGGCCCTGTTCTTGGATCTTCCCACTGGTGACTGGCTGCTGGCATGGCTGGCTCCATCCTCCTCCTCCCTTGCACAAGGAAGGAAGGAGTTAGCCCTCTTCTTGCTTGGCGGCCCAGTGCTCACGTGGAGCCCCAAGGCCAGGCCCCGTGGGCGGCCGAGCTGCCGCCGTTCATCACATTGCCCACTGCAGCTGCCCACGTGGCTGGCTTTGAGAGGTGGCCAGGGCCTTGGTGAGAGCTGCTCACTGCTCTAATTGGCCTCTCTGGGGAGGCGGTGGCTCTGGCTCGCACTTGTCTTTGCTCTGGCGGCCACTCTGCGCTGTCCAGGAGCACTGTGCGCTTCCTGAGAGCCGGCTGCAGGGCCAACAAGGCGGGAGTCCACCCTTGTTCTACAGATGGGGACACAGGAGCCCTGGGGCAGCCTGGGCCCCTGCCCAAGGCTGCAACAAGGCCGGGCTGCATTGCTAGGAGTAACCACCAGCAAGCCCAGTGCCTGGGCTCTACTCCCCACTCTGCTGGCAAGTGGATCGAGTTCCCACAGGAAAAGGGACCTCCCATTGGCTTCCAGGGCCACCCTGGCCCTGCCCGATGCCAGGCACAGGACTCTGGCTTCTCATGGAGAGGAGTCCATGTGAGAATTGCCATGCTCCTCGACATGCTGCCTAAACTGCAGAAGGCAAAAGTGGGAGGAAGGCAAGCTGGTCATGAAGTCCGCTGTCACCTGGCAGCCCTGTGCCTTCCCTGGAAAGTGGGAAGAGTCTCAGGTGTGTGACATCAGGGGCCAGGCAACCTTTCCTGGAAGGGGCTCACACATACCTTTTCATCGTCAACCTCAGAGACACTCTTAGGCAGGAACAAGCTTAGCTACTGCTGGTCCTAGTCTTCCATCTGTGACAGAAATCAGCACTCCGGATCCCCAAAGGTCACAAGCCTGGTGCATGCTATGGTTTTCTTTCTCCTCTCCCCACTTTATGAGACAGGGTCTTGCTATGTAGCTCAGGCTGGCATCAATTCATGATCTTCCTACCTCAGCCTCCTGAGTGCTGGAATCACAGGCTGGCACCACCATGCCCAGCTTCTGGGCGTCCTATTTCTAATCTATTAAAATCTTTTCAGGCTCCTGCTCTCCCCTCCAGGATCACCTGCGAGCTGGCTCTAGCTGGCACCTGCCCTCTTGTTATGTATGGTTTATGTCTAGTCCCCCTAAAGTCTCACGCAATCATGGGGCAGGGACTTCTAGAGTCTGAGACTTGAGTCATGATCCAGTGGGATTATGTGTTTTAGTTCAGATGGGATTATGGGTCTGAGTCCTTCTGGGATTATGGGTGTGGCCTAAGGCAGATAGGTTGAGGCAGAGAGCCTGAATGTAATATAAAGAGAAACAGAGAGATATGCTGACTGTTGCTCTCTGCGCCCTGGTTGTTTGGTTGCCTCTGTCACCGTTTTGTTGCTGTTCTGCCACTATGAACTGGATGCTCTCTGCCCTGTTCCACTCAGCCTTGGGCCAGCCGAATATGGACTGAAACCTCCAGCAACTGTGAGCTAAATAAACCTTTTCTTTCTTCATTTTGAGTGTCAGTATTTGTCCCAGCAACAAGCAAAAAGTAACTAAGACATCTCTGTACATTCGGTGCGTGCCATTTGGATCCTGTCCTTGGCTCCCTGGCGTCATAGCCCCATGGCTGCACAGGTCCCAGGGCATATGCAGTTAGAGGTTCTGAAAGCAGGAGTGCGAAGACCATTTTGTAAGCTGTAAATCTCTTGCTCTGGCTTCTCTGGGGCTCCAGTTCCCAGCCTGTTGGCCTAGCATGGCTTTAGGCGGCAGGTCACTCTGCATAGCACTTGAGGCTGAGACACTGCCTGAGCTCCAGCTGGCACAGGGTCCAACCATAGGCTGAACTCCCAGAATCTTTTGCCCAAATGGCTCCAAGCCTTCTTTCCTAGGAACAAGGTCTGAGCGGAGGCCAAGGGGTGTGACAGAGCTGTGACGTGTGGCTGTAGTGTCTGTGTGCAGCCCCCTCCAGGTGCTGCCCAGGGAAGCAACCTGTGCTGAGCCAGAGATTGGGTTTTGGGATGGGGATACAGCTCAGGGACTCAAGCACCTGCCTGGCCAAAGATGGTACTTTCAGGGACTGCTGAGCTGTGGAGACAGTGGAGTCCACAGTCACCCCTTCCTGGGTGGCCCACATCCAGGGATGGGCCCAAATGTGAGCACAAGCTCCTGGGCATCTTGGCCCAAGGCAGACAGCCTCGATGCCCCTTTTAGCTCCAGACCTCCCTGTGGGGTCAGTGGAGGGCTGTCACTGGGCTGTAGCATACTCAGCTTCTCAGGCACATATGTATTGGTGACAGGGGTTTTGAAGGAACACTGGGAAGTTTTTGGCTTAACCTTGAGTGGGGACATTCCTTCATGCTAAGTCCCCATCCCTCACTTTATTAGGTGGAATCACAGCTCTGTAGAACCAGCTGCTTCCCCAGGTCCCTCAACAGAAAGGCCCGTTTGGGTGGGTGAGACAGCTCAGTGGACTAAAGCACCTGCTTAGACAAGCTTAGGCAAGCACAGGGACCAAGGTTCAATCCCTAGCACCACATGTTATGCCAGCCCCATCCCCGGACTGGCTGAGTCTGCCAGAGTCGGCATGGTGGCACATGACTGGAATCTCAGTGCTGGTGTGGCGAAAAGCAGGAAGATCACTCTGAGTTTGAGCTGCATAGTGAGACCCAGCAACAATCAAACACATTGAAAAATAAAGAAAGAAAGAACGAACGAATGGCCTATTCATACCTTCCTCGCTCTTGCCCTTTAGGAACGATTTCATAGAGCTTCTCGTCCATAATGTTGTCCCCCACAGGCTGATATTTTATCTCACTCATCTGCTTTGTCTATTCACCCAGACAGAATTTCTGTTTTTATTAATCCTTTAGGGAATGATATTTTCAATTTTCCACCTTAAAAGAATAGATTCTACCTGCCTTCCGGTCAGGTTTCTCCATAGCTGTCTTCCTTCTGTGTCTCCCATGGGGCTGGCCTGCAGAGGGTTTTCATGTGGCCATCCTGGAGTTGGTCACTTCTTTTTTTTGAGACAGGATCTCACTATATAGTCCAGAACGGCCTTGAAATCACTGTGTATCCCTGGCTACCCTCAAACTCACACAGATTTTCCTGCCTCAGCCTGAGGCTCTCCTCACCTTCCAAGGGATGAGTGATCCCAGAGAGACCTGCCAGTTGCCCAACCCAGGCCCCTCAGTGCTCCGACAACCATTCGGACTCCTCTGAGAAGGAGGCAGAAGTCAGGCTGGTCCCCACCAGGGACCCGAGCATCCAGGCCCTCGCCAGGGCCAAGCTCTGGCCAATTCAACACCAGTGGCCCTAATGGCAGTGACATTCAGCTGCATGACTGCTTGGCCGAGGCAGTGGCCCTCTGTGATGAGATGCAGTTGGCGCAGGAGTGTGGGACAGAGGATGGGCTGGCAGGGAATCAGAGCAGCCCTTCTGCTGCGGGCCCCAGCCTTCCGCTGGTGACACGTAAGAGGATTAGGGCTCAGAGCTCCGGACAAGGGGCTTTTATTCCTAGGGTTGTGTGCTCATTAGACTGCAAAACTCCAGAGATGGGAACAAGAGGAGAGAGAGACCTCCAGTCCCTCACCCTTCAAGCTCGGTGCTTTGGGGAGCACACAGCCCAACCCCACTAGTGACAGTGGGGGGCATCCAGCCCCTACCAGATCTTCAGAAGTTGGAACTTAGGGCCCAGGGACATCCACACCACAAAGACCTGTGCCACTAGCAGTGGCACACTGGGGAATCAGAGTCCTCAGATGTCAGGATGGAAGGAGGTGAACAGAACATCTACATGGGGAAACTGAGGCACAGTGTGACCAGCATTACTTGGGGAGAGGGGTGCCCAAGTTGGGCCTGGAATGAGAAACTCAAGTGGTCAGCCTTATGGTCAGCCTCATCTGCCACAAGGCCTGAAAGCAGATTTATTTCCTGGATTTTCCTGGTGCTAGAACTTCTTTTAATGGGAAAGGTAGCGTGTGCTTGTTAGCTAAGACTTCCTTCTGGCACAACTGTGCTAGGGTTGAGCGTATCAATAGTTTGTTCCTTGTCATTGCTCAGTATGTCCACCAGTTTATTGACCAGCTCATGAGCATTTGTTTCTGTTTGTTCGTTTGTTTGAGACAGGTTCTTGCTATGTAGCTCAGCCTGGCCTCAAACTCACAACAATCCTCCTGCCTCAGCCTCTTGAGTGTTTGGATTACAGATGTGTGCCACCATGCCTGGCATGTTTCCTTTTTGTCCGTTTTAATCTGTAAGCCAGGTGTGGTAGCTGATGCCTGTAATCCCAGTACTTGGGAAGCTGAGGCAAGAGAACTGCTGTGAGTTTGCCAGAGAACTGGGGCCAGGAAAGGTGAATCAGAAAGCACTGTGAATTTTTAAGATGTTTCAAATATTTTGTATGACACTGGAACATTGGTCGCATGTGTCAAGACACATAGAAAGCACAGGGTGAGCCAGTGATGTAAACCATGACTTTGAGGGGTGCCCACGTGTCACTGTTGGTTCACAAGCCCTGACCAGTGTACCGCAGCATTGGGGTGCTGGGGAGGGGGAGGCAGGTGCAGATGTGAGACATCTCTGCACTTGTATCCCCCTCACATTTTGCATATGTAAAACTGTTCTAAACATTACATCAGGAAAAAAAAAAAAAAGAGTCTAACACATTAAGTGTCAGGCATGGTAGTGCAAACCTATAATCCCAGGACTTGGGAGGCTGAGGCAGGAGGATTGGTGTGAGTTTGAGACCACCCTGGACTGCAATAGTGAGCTCAGGCCAGTCTGAACTGCATAGCGAGACCCTGTCTCAAAAAGACAAAAGATAAATAAATAAATAGATTTTTAAAAAAATAAAAATTACACCAGGGTCCAGAAGCTGTTCAATCTTGGTGTTTAGAGACAGAACAAAGTAAGACCATGACTATGTTGTGGAGGACCGCCTGAGCAGCTCTCCTTGAAAGAACAGCAACTGTCTCCATTTTGACTGAGCCTGACCCTATTCCCTCGTATTAAAATGTACAGAACTGGCTAGGACTTCTCATTATCCTTTCAATTGGCCTTAAGCAGTGTATATTGGTCTAGCCAAGGTGCTGGTGGTAATTTTTGAAGATGGCACGCGTGTTTCCCTGATAACAGGACGAAGAGCCAATGATCCACGGTGTCAGCTGGGAGCGAGCCTTGAGATAGAGGCTATGACTTCCTGGGGCGTGAAAGATTACACAGCAGAGCTGAAGCACCAGACCCCCAAAATATTAGATGCTATGTCAACAGCATAATGCAAATTACTTCCTTTGTAAATCCCTAAATATGGAGGAGGTGAATGCAGGCCTCCTACCTAGCCCAGCCCACAGCTCATCTTCTTCCCACAATTCCCTTCAGTGCTCACCTTCCCAAAATTCCCTTTCACAAGCCACGCCCCCTTCTCCAATGAATAAAAACCGAGTGCAGCCCTGGGTTGTCCTCTTTGTTCCAGAAGCCACTTTCATGGTTGGAGTTAGGGCCCCTTGGTTCCCCTTTAATTGTATAAATATGTTTTAGTGTCTTTGTTATCGCCATGGGTTATGCTGGGAGTGGTAGACTGGAATTAACTTGGTAGAATTCCAGTAACGAATTTTTAGGATTGTAAGTTTAGATTTCTTGGGCAGAGGCGAGAACCAGAAAGGGACTCCGACATTTGTGATGAGCACAGATTGGGGTTCAGCCCTTGGTGGTGGTGCTGGGGTGGCCCAGGGTGGTTTAGGTTAGGTTCTCACAATTAGGCCCCTCCCAGCCTGCGGAGAAAAGGCTGGGAAGGCCAGTCTTTTCATACAAGAAAGCTCCCTCACTCAGCCTGAGAAACAAAAATAAGTGTTTATCAAGATGTCCAGGGGGCCAGCAGGATGGCTCAGTGGTCTAAAGCACCTGCTTAGAAAACCTTACGCGGTTGCAGATCCCCTCCCCAGCACCACCTGCTGCCCCAGCCCCGCTCCCAGCGCAGGCTGAGCCAGCCATAATAAAGAAAAAAAAAGATGGCTCCTAGGCCTGGTTCTCAGGCATAAGGCGAACCCTGTAAATCTAAAGTATTACAGGCTTTAAATCAGCAGAATACCACTGGCATCCTGTATTTCCCTCCCTGCAAAGGGGCACCAGACTTACCCATGATCCCTCAGAAACTTTAAATTTTTCATCTTCCTCAGTGAGATGCCCCGTCTCATGCCTAGGGTAGTGTATAAAGCTGGCTGCTTCCCTTGTACGTGGTCAACGGCCCTCTTGCCCTTGACCAGGGTACGCCTGGCCTGAAATAAAGATGTCACTACTTCAGTCATGCCTGCCCTGGAGGTCTCAGTCCATCCTCAGAGTCTAGCCTGACAGTTTATTTTTCTGTCTTGGTGCTGGGAATTGAACTCAGGGCCTCGCACATGCCTGTGTCCTTTCTGGGCTATCCTACCAGCCCTGCTAAGACTCTTGAACTATTTTTCTTTTCCCTGACTACCTCCCAGGATCCACTTAGCTGCTGGCTGATTACTGCTTTCAAAAATTCCTTGGGGGGCTGGTGAGATGGCTCAGCAGTCTAAATCACCTGCTTAGGAAAGCTTAGGCAACTGCAGAGACCAAGGTTCGATCCCTGGCACCACATGCTGTGCCAGCCCCACCCCCAGGGCAGGCCAAGCCAGCCATAAAAAAAAAAAAAAAAAAAAATTCTTGGGGTATAAATTTTTCTATAGACGGCTAAAGGAGTCTCTTTGTTTCTGTCTCTTGTCTTTCTCTGTCTGTCTCTGTCTCTGTTTCGTTTTTTGGTGGGACTGGGGTTCAAACTCATGACCTTACACTTGCCAGGCAGGCATTTGTGCCACAGAGCTACCTCCCCAGCCCCTGTCTCTCTGTCTCTGTCTCTGTCTCTTAATTTATGTGTTTGCTACAGGGTTTCACTATGTTGGTCAGACTCATAGACTCCTAGTGATCTTCCTGTTTTCAGCCTCCCCAGCGCTGGCACCAAAGGGGTATGTCACCATGCAACTGGTGTTCACTGGGGGCAGGGCTGTCCCTGCATAATGCACATCTCTTACAGCTATTTGAGATTTTTTTCTAACCCTGGGATGACTTTTTGCTGTATCTTCCCCTGGTTCTTTTTAGTAAACTAACCCACCTACAATTTAGGTTCTGTTATTGAAGTCTTCTAGGCTGCCTTTTGCCACAACCTTAATTGCTTCTGAGAGAAAATTTAGAACTTGAACTTCAACACATTGTTGCAAACGAAATCACCTAATCACCTGTTTTTGTTTTGTTTCTTGAGATGCGACCTTGGCATGCCTCAGCCTTCGGAGTGCTGAGGTGACAGGCACGCATTGTCATGCCTAGGCTCAAATGAAGTCACTTTCTTTGGTGGCTGCCTTCTGCGTGGCCCAGGCCAAAGCAAGGACAATGGCATGGTTCTGGCGCAGTGACGTGCCTGCTCCTGGACCTGGACCTGGTCACTCAATAGACGAAGGGAGCAGTAGTTTTCTGTCTCCCATATGAGCCAGAGTGAGGACAAGCAGGGTGTTATTCCCAGGGACACCACTCCCAAGGCAAAGCCACTGTCCCTGGAACAGGGCTGGTGTGGACCCAGGGAGCCGCCATCTTGGCTGCACTCACACGGAGCTTGCTCTTAGCAGTGACCATGGCATTTTATTTTTTTCTTGGTCTATGCTTTGCAGCACATAATGACCACATTCCTCCTGGGAAGTTGGTGCCCGGATGCAACACACCTCGATTCCTTTTCATCTTCCTCCCCCTTCGCTCCTCCATCTCTCTGTCTTCTTCCCACCTGCAAAAAGTCCATCTCCCTGTCTTCTGCTATCTTTCATTTTGCTCTTCATTTATACCTTGGTTTTTCTCATAAAAGAGAAACTATGCAATATTTAAGCTTGTGTGTCTACGTTTCTCTTAACATTCTGGTCTCACTCCAGTTCAGGGGTATGTGCCTCCAAAGCAAGCACGACATTGTGTCCCAAAGGGCAATTATTTTCCTCTCACTCATGTTCTCTCTTCAGAGCATTCATCTGTTCATGGACCTCTATGCTGCTTCTGAAGTTCAGTTACTATGAGTTGTGCTGTTATAAAAATGGGTGTTGTGGATCACTGTCATGGCATGTCTTTAACTCTTCTGGGAAGATACCTAGAAGGGGAAGGGATTAAGTGGATTTTCTGGTTTTAATTCTCTGAGGAATATCCGTACTATTGTATTAGTGCATAATCCCACCAAAAAGGGCTTGCTTTAAATATCACAAGTTTTGGGCCGGCGACATTGTTCAGTGGTCTAAAGCACCTGCTTAGGAAAACTTAGGAACTGCAAGGGTCACGATTCGATCCCCGGCACCACATGCTATGCCAGCCCCAGCCCCAGGGCAGGCTCGGCCAACCATAATATTAAATAAATAAGTAAATAACTAACTAACTAAATAAATAAATAAAATTTAAATATCACAGGTTTAATTGTTAATACTAAGTTTTAAATTTGGTTTATTTTCTTAGGCCCTTTTTATTTATGTCTTTTTTTTTTTCTGTATTTAGGACAGGGTCTACAGGGTATTCAGGGGCTCACTACGTAGATTGGACTTGTAGTGATCCTTCTGTTTATGGCCTCCTAAGTGCTGGGATTACAGGCATATGCCACCATGCCATCTCAGTTGCCAGCGCAACACAGGGCAGGGCCAGCACGGCACGCCAGGGATCAAACCTCGGCTGCTGCACTCTGCCTAAGCAAGCACTTTAGTCTGATGAGCTACCAGGCCAGCCCCATTCATGTCTTTTTGAGACAGGATCTCGCTATGCAGTTCAGGCTGGCCTTTAGCTCACTTCGTAGCCGAGGCTGGTATTGAGCTCACAATGAACCTCCTGCCTCAACCTCCTGAGTGCTGAGATTGCAGGCATGTGCCACCATTATTATTATTGCTGGCTCAGCCTGCCCTGAGGGTGGGGCTGGCACAGCATGCAGTGCTGGGGATCAAACTGCAGTCCCTGTGGTTGCCTAAGCTTGCCTAAGCAAGGGCTTTAGATCCCTGAACCATCTCGCCAGCCCGCCTCAGGACCATTTAAATAGAATTTAAAGTATGCTTTTCTAATGCAAGCATGTAACTCTACTTGACTATTATTAAACTATTGGGGATTTGGGTTTGACTATTATCAGTTGTCAAATCCTGAGGTAACTATCATAAGCCTGAAAGTTAAATAAATAAATAAGTAAATAAATAAATAATTTCTTCCTTGTAAAAAGACTCTTAGGCTGTGAGGAATACAACGCCTCCCCCCACCCCCAGTTGTCACTGATTTCCTTGGTGCTCCACCCACCGTGGCATGGAGGGCACGGAGTGAGATTTTACACTACAAGCAACTGGACCCTGGCAAGGGAAACAGTCAATGGCGATCAGAACAGCCTGGTGGAAAGACCATGGGATGGGAATCACAGGCTTCCTAGAAAGTCACTCACTCCTGGGGTCTCTGCTGAAGCACAGCCCTTGTCCAAATACCCAAAGCCCTGCAGCTCTCTGTACCTGTGTCCCCCAATCTCTAGCTGGTCCTCAGAGCCTGGGAAGATGATGTCAAGGGTCCCAACAGAGAAAGGTGCCTGATGTGAAATACAGGCTTCTGCTCCCTGGCTGAGGAGCCGCTACCAATAGTCACTACCTGGACCAGAAGTTCACGACCAATGGATTACTTTAAAGCTAACAAGTGGTCACAGGTGTCTTTCACTCTGGGAAAGCAACAGTATCTGAGACAGCAATCCAGGAAAATTGTACAAGGTCGTATTTTTTTTTCTGTACCAGGGATCAAACTCGGAACCTTGTACTTGCCAGGCACGTATGCTGCTGAGCAATATCCCCAGCTCTCAAATATTATTTTTGTGTTTGGATTTAGAACCCAGTTTGGTGGTGACAAGACAACTGGCCTTGGCATGGCTTATGATTCCTGAGATTGTGCAAAGAAAAATGAGCCTGAACATAAATTTGTAAGACATGACCTATGTGAGAAGAAAAGAACCTCAAGAAAATAGCAAAAAGTTCCAGCCATGGTGGTGCACACCCACAATCCCAGCACTCAGGAGGCTGAGGCAGGAGATTTCTGCAAATTTAAGACCAGCCAGGACTACACAGTGAGTTTAAGGTCAGCCTGAACTAAATAGTAAGACCCTGTCTGAAAAAAATCAAACAAACAAAAATACCAATAAAAAAAAAAAAGAAACAAGCCAAAAGAACGGAGTTAAGAAAGGAAAACCATGAAGGCCACTGTTGGTGCTAGCAATGAGGGAGCTGTAAAGTAGAGAGGAGTGGGAAAGGCAGACTGCAGCGACTGCTGTGGCCGAGAGCTTTTCACAAGGGAATCAATAAATTTAAAAACTTCAGACTGTGTGCATATATTGAACCCGTGAAATAGCGCCGTGGTACAGGGCTTACCTTGCCTGTGCAAGGCCCTGGTTCCGCAGCACTGCCTCGCACGTGCTCTGGGTCCCCTGGAGCCTGAGGGCAGCTGCAGGCCCACCTGCCTGCCTGATGCCTCTGCCTGCAGCCCCGTTTCCGCAGAACCTATTCACTGTTGTCTCCCTCAAGGTCTCCTCCACCCCTGCCTTCCTGTCCACACAAAGCCACTCATTTTTCTCAGGACTTAGGAGACCATTGAGATTTTAAACAGTGGCTTCTCTTCTCTCCAAGGCCTAGAAGCGCAGCCCACACTGAACGCTGCTTTATCTGTGCCTGGTGTCCAGCCCTGCGCTCCCTCAGCCGGAAGCCAGGCAGGGCGCGGGCAGGCCAGGCTGGCTCTTGCTGGGGTGAGGCGGACGATTCGTCCTAGGGCAGGGATAGGTGGGCCTGAATGCTCACCTGCTGGAAGCTCAGTCTGTAGCTGGCACTACTGGGAGGCCACAGAAGCTTTAGGGTGGGCCCCGGGTGGAGGAGGTAGGTCCTCCGGGCCCTTGAAGGAGACACTGGGGTCTGGCTTCCTCCCCCTCTTTGCTTCCTGGCTGCCACAGATTGGGTGGCTTTGCTCCCCACCTTGACCTTTCGGCTTCACCTGGGTCCCAAATGCAGCGGCTGACCATGGCTGAAACAAAAACCTTCCCTCTGTTGCTGGGCATGGTGGTGCACACCTATAATCCCAGCACTCAGGAGTCGGATGCAGGAGGATAGTTGTAAGTTCAAGACCAGCCTGGGCTATAAAGTAAGCTCAAGGCCAGCCTAAATTGCATAGTGAGATCCTGCCTCAGAAAGACAAAAACAAAACAAAATGAAACAAAACAACCCCTTCCCTCTTTTACACTGATTTCCCCCAGGATTTTGCTACCATATGGAACACAGAAATCCAGAGACCTCTGCATCTGTCCTGCCTCTTCGGTGCCTGTACGCCCAAGGCCTCTTCCTCTCCTGCTGGAGACACTCCCCACCAGCCCTTTGACTTCTCTTACCCACGTGCTCAGCTCCTCACCTCAAGGGTCAATTTTTTATCTCTGGGGTCTTTGGAGTCCAGGCTGTTTTCGTTTTGTTTGCACTAGGAACTGAACACAGGGCCTTCACTCTAAGCTGTATCCCTGGCCCTTTTAAAATTTTATTTTGAGACAGGGTCTCACCAAGTTCCTCAGTTGCGCAGGCTGGGCTTGAACTTGTGAGTGCTGGGATTGCAGATATGCACCACTTAGCCAGGCATCAGAAGTTTGGGCTAGGGGCCGGAGGGATGGTTCAGTGGT